>OX387250.1:5857743-5870243 GCA_947562095.1 Branchellion lobata
GTGGGGGTTGGAGTGGGGTTGGAGTGGTGGTTGGAGTGGGGGTTGGAGTGGGGTTGGAGTGGTGGTTGAATAATGGTTTGAGTGGGGTTGGAGTGGTGGTTGGAGTGTGGTTGGAGTGGTGATTGGAGTGGTGATTGGAGTGGTGATTGGAGTGGTGGTTGGAGTGGTGGTTGGAGTGGTGGTTGGAGTGGGGTTGGAGTGGTGGTTGAATAATGGTTTGAGTGGGGTTGGAGTGGTGGTTGGAGTGTGGTTGGAGTGGTGATTGGAGTGGTGATTGGAGTGGTGATTGGAGTGGTGGTTGGAGTGGTGGTTGAATAATGGTTTGAGTGGGGTTGGAGTGGTGGTTGGAGTGTGGTTGGAGTGGTGATTGGAGTGGTGATTGGAGTGGTGGTTGGAGTGGTGGTTGAATAATGGTTGGAGTGGTGGTTGAATAATGGTTGGAGTGGTGGTTGGAGGGGGGGTTGGAGTGGGGTTGGAGTGGTGGTTGGAGTGGTGGTTGGAAGGGGGGTTGGAGTGGGGGTTGGAGTGGGGTTGGAGTGGTGGTTGGAGTGGTGGTTGGAGGGGGGGTTGGAGTGGGGTTGGAGTGGTGGTTGGAGTGTGGTTGGAGTGGTTGTTGGAGTGGTGGTTGAGTGATGGTTGTAGTGGTGGTTAGATGGTGGTTGAATGGTGGTTGGAGTGGTGGTTGAATGGTGGTTGAATGGGGGTTGAATGGGGGTTGGAGTGGGGTTTGAGTGGTGGTTGAGACATTTTGAAGTGTAAAATCGTTCTACACGTTTCAAACGTTGCACAGTTGCATGTTGAACTCGTTGGAACTGTCCCACAGAGGAGTTGCAGCAGCTGGACGGGAGCATTGAGGCGCTGATGAGGCAAAAATGGCAGCTGATTGGTCAATTGGCAGGTAACGTGGCACAGAAGGCAGTGCTGTCCAATGGGGAAGGGGTGGAGAAAGGAGGAGTGGATGGAGGAGTGGTAGAGGAAGGGGAAGCTGATAGAAGAATGATGGAAGAAGGAGTGGATGGAGATGAGAGAGTGGTGGATGGGATGGCTGTAGACAAATTGGATGACGTGAAGGAGATGTTGGGAGAAGCTGAAGGTTTGCTAAGAGAGGTTCAGAAAGATAGCGAGGGAGGGGAGGTGTCCTTGAATTCATGCAAAATCCATCGCTTGCTGCTGCACGTCTTCAAAATTCAGCGTAAAATGAACTCCTTCTCACAACACCTGGCCCTCTCCTTCTTGCATCCATCTCTTTCCGCCTCAACTCTTTTATCCACCACTTCTGCATCCACCGTGCAGCCTTCAAACCCATCACAAATACCACTCAACTTCAGTTCTCCAACCTCCTCCGATGTTTGAAGACATTTTTCAATCTCTTCCCCAACCTTCTTTCAACCATCCTTCAACTCCCTTCAATCCTTTCTTCAACCCCCCTCCAACCTCCCAACTATTCTCTCGCATCTCACTGCGACCATTGACGATGACTCACTATTGTGCCGCTTGTGTGGGTTCACCACGGAGCTCACAACTTACTGCTGCTTGCGCAATAAGCACCTTCCTGATTGCCTGCACCCGCCCAGGGATCTTCATTTCGCATGCGCCTTTGTATCTCACTTGTGTCATCTGCTCGAACTGTGCTCTTTTGTTACTGTACTTCAATCACTTGTTACGACTTTTATCTTAAGGACGCCTCTTGTTTCATTTCGATGCACCTCAGGCAACACCTTCACAACATAGCACGTGACGCCCCTCTTACACAACATGCAACACCCCTCTAACATAACTTCAACACCCCTCCAGCGCCATTCATCTTGCATCACCATGCCTTTTTTTCGTGCCTCTCATCTTCATCATCCTCATTCTAATAAATGCTTTCACCTCTTGAACTGACCAGCCAGCCGAAGGACTAGAGTTGTCCAATCGCTTTCTTCGGTGACGCTGATTACGCTTTGAATCAAACGTTTCAAAAACGGGTGTAAAAAAATGTTTTTGATAGTTACATAATTTATGGTATGGTTGTCTGGCAGTTGCGTGGCGTAGTGCGAACTATTGACAGCGCATTTAAGTCATTGAGCTCTAATAGAGCCCGGCTCAATACATGGAAGGAGTGTCGTGCGGTGCATCACTCAATCTTTTTGAATCCTTCAGTCAAATTCTTCTTTATTAAACATGAAACACAAGTCTCAAAGATGATTAGGATGTTAGGTGAGGATGGTTGGGATGGTGATAGGATGAGTGGGGCGGTTAGGCGAGAGTTTTGCAAAGGTCGGGGAGCGGCAGAATGACAATTTCAGCCTTCTCGAGGTTGACCACCCCTTCGCCCTTGGAGATGCTGTTCAGGTGGCCCGTCATGTCCTTGTGCAGCCCTCGTATCACGCGCACCTGCGTGGTGGTGGCGTGGTGTGGTGGGTACCAAATTGCCCCAACGTGACAGCTCAGTCAGTGAAGCAGAGCGGTCAGTGTAGATACGCATACTTTCACAAAGCACCCACCCTGTCGCCCATCTCAGGAATGGCAGGCTGCAAGTCCTGTGTGGCCACTCGCACTTCCCTGCCACTGTCCAGCAACTCCAATGAACACATGTTCGTCTGCGTGGTGGTTGCAAAGGTTGCAGTAGTGGTTGGAATGGTTGCAGTGGTCAGTAGCAAGAAAGACACACACCGTGGTGGACCTGACGACTCCTGCACAGCCGACCAATTCTGCGTCGTCGTGGGAGTCACTGATTAGCACCACCATCTTCACTGCCACCCAGTCGCTCAGGTCACAGGCGAGTGGCGTGGAGGGTGTAGGAGGGAGGCCCGGAGTGGTGGGCGAAAAAGGCAGAGGCGACGGAGTGGCGTGATACGAGTCATACACTCCAGGACTTTGCACTGTTGTGGATAAGGAGTGGAGAAAATAATAATTATAATAACAATGGTAATTATAATAATAATTAAATAATTTTTGAAGCGCCGAGGCAGGCAATTGAGGTGCCAGAAAAAAGAGGGACACCTGGCACGCTGAGCGGAGAAGCCTGGGTGTTGTAGGGCGAGAAGGGTGTGGTGTCCATGGCGTGGGGAGTGAACGAGCCTGGAGTGCCAATTTCGTCACCAAACGGCAAGTCGTCGTAGTCGTTTTGTCTGTGTGTATATATATGTGTGTGGGTATATATATATATATATATATATATATATATATATATATATATATATATATATATATATATATATATATATATATATATATATATATATATATATATATATATATATATATATATATATATATATATATATATATATATATATATATATATATATATATATATATATATATATATATATGTGCGTGTGTGTGTCACGATGCAGACCTGGCAGGGGTATTGGAGGTGGTGGGGTCCCAGGCAGAAGGCCTGCCCGGAGTCATGGAGCCTTCGTGGCGAGGAGTGCCTGTGAAGTTTAGTGTGACGTCATGAAAAAGTCACGTGGTGATGTCACGCGATTGACAAACCAACCGCTGTAGGGAGTTCTGGAGCCATCTGCTTGCGGAGTCTGAAGGTCGTAGATGGGAGTGGGCATGGTGTTGGGAGTGCGTCCGTACTGCGAGAACGACGAACTCGGTGGCATCACCTCGCCCCTGTGTGATGGAGCACTCACTCACTCACCCACTCACCCATTCAATCACCCACTCACTCATTCATACGTAAAACACACATACAAACCCGATGGGTTTGAGGCGTTCAAAGTCGACAGTGATGATGCGACACTCGGAGTGCAGTTCAACTCGGGCATTGGTGTTAGTGGTGTTCTTCACCACGCCCAGGTGGTTCTTGTACACGCCCTGCGTTATGCGCACGCTCTTGCCTGCGTCGTGCGTGGAGGTGTTGTTGGCGACCAAACAAACGGAATGCGATATAATAAAATGCAATACAATGACGAATGTTATTGAATAAATGTCCCTCAAGACACGTTGAATGTTCCTCAGACGCACCGATCCACTGCCTGTTCTCTTTGTCACTTCTGCCTCCACGGTGGTGCTGCCTGGCTTGGTGGTTGTTGAGGCGAGGCGACATGGCCACTGATGAGTCCACCGAACCTCCCGACATGCCACTCTGTCGCCATGCATGCATCATTAGCAAGTAGCAGCATCAACAACAGCAACACAGACAGCAGCAACAACAACAGCAAAACAGGCAGCAACAATAACACAGGTAGCAACAACAACAGCAAAATAGGCAGCAACAACACATGCAGACGTCATAGTTGGAGGCCACTCTGACGTGCTTGTTCTTGCAGACGAAGAACTGGTGTTCCTTGGAATGCAGGAAGATGAAGTGCCGGTACACGTACTTCACTTCGCCACTCCGACCCACCAACGGACCGTCAACCACCTGCGAGGAAGCTACCATGGAAAAATAAATAAAATAAAAATAATTATAATATTAATAAGAAACCTTATTTGTCAAGCGCCAAGGCGAGCAACTGAGGCGCCCCCGTTCAGTCATTAGAACAAAGCTAGTTTAAATAAATATGTTCTAAGTTTAGGTTTAAATTATGAAGAAGACATGGGAGGAGAAAAAGAAGGTCACTAGAGAGGAAACTGGGAAGGGCAAAGGAAAAGACAGGGAATGACAAGCACACATACATCACCTTGACAACGTCGCCAGCCTTGATGTTCTTCTGTTCACAGTCGAGCGCCATGGCCATCTTGTTGGAGTGCCTCTTGGACAACTCATTAGGCCGCAAGCCATTCCTCTCCTGTACCGCAACACCCATCAACATTAACCACATGCCATCAACATCAACAACATCATCATGTCACCACAATAACACGCCACCACAAGGCACCTTTCCGAACATGTCAAGCACCGTGAACGACTCCTTTTCCATGCGCACGATCACTGCCACTGTGTGAGCGCTGAGGGACATCCGATGAACAGTCGTTAAATAACCACATCAACCACTTATACACTACAACAAACAAAAAAACAACAGAAACAACATAAAAATCAACATCAGCAACAGCAACAACATCCACATCAACAACACTGACTCGATCTGCACAAGGTCTCCAAAGGTGAACTTGCCAAACGAGTCAACGCCTGAGGCCACCTCGGTGCTCAACTGAAGGTCCTTCGGAAGCACCTTGAACTGTTCGGTGGTGGTGATGGTGATGAGGAAGATGATGATGATGGTGATGATGATAGCGATAAGGAAAATGATGATGATGAGGAGAAGGATGATGAGACCTCGGTGTTGGAAAGATCAGATAGAACGGTGACGAGGTTTTCCTCGACCAGCAGAATGCTGCCTGTCTCCCTCTCGTGCTGTCCTCGCAACACTTTCACGTGGTCCCCTGCACGTGGTCGTATCAACTTGTCAACGCTGCTCCCTTCCACCCCCTCCCCAGCCTCAATCACCACCACACTTCACCAGCCCCTTTTGCACAATTCCACCCACCCAGCTTGAAGAACTTCTTGAGGGCGTATGCCTCAAAGACCAGGGTGTCGAACTCACGATGCACAGGCTTCACGGTGATGCGAGTGCCGTCCATCTTGATCACCTGGCCCTGCACCGCCGTCAAGCCACCCTCCACCACCTCCACCATGTCGCCCATCTCAAAGTGAGGCAGCTCCACAGCACTCTTCACCTCCAACGACGCTGTGCAGCAGTGAAAGAAGTGGAGTGATGTCACACTGACACACACATGCACACAGGCACAAACAAACACATATACACAAACATATACATAAAAACAAACACACATACTAACCATCCGATTGTGACTCAAACTTCTGAAGCTCTGATAACGTTGGAGTGATGCCTTCTGTAGCCTGTGTGTGTGTGTGTGTGTGTGTGTGTGTGTGTGTTTGTGTGTGTGTGTGTGTGTGTGTGTGTGTGTGTGTGTGTGTGTTTGTAGGTTCAGTGATGTCACTTACAATGGCGTTGATGTTGAATGCTTTGAAGAGAAAACCGTCTCTGTAGCTGTGTAACAGTGATTGGTTGTTTGATTGATTGGTTGGTTAACTTATAGGCAGGTTGGTTGATTGACAGATTAATTGATTGATTGGTAGGTGGAACAAAGAGAACTGACCGGTTGCCCTCGAAGACCTTGAAGTTGCCATCCTTGGTGATGTCACCTCCCAGCTGCCGAATGGCGTCCTCGTCGAACAACTTCTGAGGATTCCTTTTGAAGTGGCTGCGCTTCTCTGCCTGCAGTTGTGGAGATGATTATTGTAGAGGTGGTAGTAGATTTTGTTGAAGTGGTTGTTGTAAAAATGTTGTGGAAGTGTTTGGACCGTGTTGGTGCGTTTGAATCCCCGCTTGAGGGTGTAGTCAATGCGAGGGATGAGGCGCAAGTGGACAGTCCTCTGACATGGCTCCACATAGTCTACTCGTGCCAAGTCATCCTTGAAGACCCCCCTCTTCAGACGCACCCATCTGTCCTCCTGGTGATGAGATGGAGAGTTGCAGAAGAAGTTGTTGTGGTTTGTGGGGGTGTTTGTTGTCTCACCTGCAAGTTGTCCACCTGCTTGACCACCTTGAGCACTGATGCCATCTCTGCTCTGCTCACCATCTTGTGTAATTGAAATCATCATCATCATCATCATCATCATCATCATCATCTTCACCATTATCATTATCCTTATCATCATCATCAGCATCATCATCACCATCATCATCACTCCCACATGGTACCTCCTGTTTAAACTTGAAGAGACTGCTGACTCCCTCGATGAGCTTCTTCACATTTGCTTGCTTGTGTGACTCTATGTACAAAAACCCTCGCAGGCCTGCAGTGCATGCCTCCGATTAGCCCCCCTCTCTACAACAACATTAACACAACAATAGGAACATCATCAGAACAATAACAAACCCTCCTTGGCCACAACGGACTGGATGCCAATGGAGTGTCCCTCATTCTGGTAGGCGATCATCTTGAACATCAGGTTAAGTGCTGTCATCTTTTCCTCCCCCGCACGACAACGCAACAACCACAAGTTTGGGTCCTGCAGGTCATTATTAAAACAATAATTATACAATAAAAACAATAACAAGAATAATATCAACAAATGTAATTAAAAAAAAACATGACACTTTTGTGAGCAGGATAGCCAAGCGAAATGAACCTTGATAGAAGGTAGCAGAGCAGCCTGTGTCACCTCCTCCACCATACCATGGCCATCTCCCACATACTCCGAGCGTGAAGTGTGCACATACTTCTTCTTGTAGTAGTCTGCCACCTTCTCCTCGTCATCCTCTCTGCATCATACATCACAATCATGTGTCACAAGGCATCAACACTAAGAAGATTCCACCTACTTCATCTTTTTTTAGCTGAAGCTTTTTTTTCTGCCTCTCCGAATTTATAGACTCCCGAACAAACATTAACCATTGGCCATAATTCACAAATATTACCTTTTATATATTATTAAAAAATAGATGTAAAATTTAAAAAAATTAATTTTTATAAAGTATCTCACAGCATCATGTCAAGTCTCCTCTTTCCTTCAATTTCTTTGGCAGACGGTCCTTCATCATCTGCCACAAACTCATAGTCCTTGTTCAGCTGCTCAAAATCTGACTCAGCATCACCCACATCTTCTTCTTCATCATCGTCATCTACTTCTGCAGTTGGTGTTGTCAGCTTCAGCATATGCTATAAACCAGGAATTCGCCATCTCTCTCCTCAGCCAAATTAAAGGCACAACTCAAAAAGGATACTTCCAAACCTGCCTCGTCAATAATGAATGCAGTGGCAGCATTCCGCTTTTTCTTTTTTTTTCTTGGTCGATCTTCATAATCTTCATTTTCTTCCGAATCAAATTCATCTTCATTTTCTTCTTCATCATTAAAATTGCTTTCTTCATCTTCGCTATAACGTTTCTCAAAAGACATTTTTATTTAAAATATTTAAAAAAACCGAATGAGCCAGTAAACTATTCCATAAAATGTTGATGCGGTAAAACGTCTTTATCAAATGCCATTGCTACTCACGAGTCAACTGGATGAACAATTCTGATTTATATACAAGATGCTATAAATTTGCAGTGAACACAACCCATTAACTTTATGTTAGAATGTTTATATTTTTATTTATTTAAAAAATAAATTATTGCACATTGTTTAAAAAAACTAAAATTAACTTTTCAAAGCATCATTACTAAAGTATATTGGAAAGTGTAAAAATACTTGCCGGCGACGGTTGTATTTTTTATGAAGTTTTTTTTATAATGATTTGAAAGATTATTAAACTTTTACGTGTTAGAAAATTTAGGTTGAATTGAACATTTACTTGTAAAAATGAGTTCAATAATAAAGTGCATACCTCTGTCGGGAACCGAAGTTGAAGGAGCACCATGTTGCCTGTTGCAAGTGGATGAGTTCAAGTTTTTGATGGACTGCGGCCTTGATCATTCACTTGATTTTACCTACTTGCAGAACATCAAAAAGTACGCACCTACTAGATTAAATACGGCTTCGGCATACATCTAAAAACGCATGAATAAGATCAAAGTTAGAAGATTACGTGCAAATATAAATCCACTTAAGGTTGAGTGGTCAGCTGGACGCAGTATTTTTAAGTCATCAAGATCCATTGCACCTCGGAGGACTGCCATATTTGGTGAAAGAAGGTCTTTCTTGTCCAGTGTATGCCACTGAACTGGTCAAGTGCATGGGTCAGTTGTCCTGTTATGATCTTGTACAGGTTTGTCATCTTTTGTTGAAAATGTTTACATTTTGAAGATATATATATATATATATATATATGTACAATTGGACTTGACACTTTTCAATGCTGCTTTTATTTTTAGTCTGAAAAGGAGAGTGGTGAAGAAAGAGACTTGTATGGCCTAGATGAAGTGGACATGGCATTTGAGCGAGTAAAGGAGGTTCGATACAATCAAGTGCTAGTGTTGCAAGGCAAGATCGGCACCCAGTTGCAAGTGACTGCTATGCAGTCTGGGCACATGGTGGGAGGAGCGGTGTGGAGGGTGGTCAAGGAGGGCATGGAGGCAGTGGTGTATGCCAGTCACATCAATCACCGAAAGGAATCACATCTGAATTCCACTTCACTTCCTTCTATCAAAAGACCACACCTCCTCATCATCAATGCTCCAAACACTCTCCAACAGCCCTCCCTCAAAAGCCGAAATGATGCCTTGCTCAGTCAGTTTTTTTCTTTGTTTCGACATCACCACACACCACTTTCATCAGCATCTACCACTCTACTTCAACACACCACATCAACATCACTCCATCACACACCAAAACACTCCACTTCGCCACCACCCATTATAGAGACTGTTCAGAGGACAGTCAGAAGGGGAGGCAACATGTTGCTGTGTTGTGACACTGCGGGACGCATTCTGGAAGTGATCTACATACTGGTGCGTCTGCACCCCACCCAGCACCACACTGATGTGGTGATGGTGGTATAGTGTAATGATTATAATATCATTATAATAGTATGTATTTGGACGTTAGTTGATAACGATATATATTACTACATATACCATCCTTGGACAACGATGATGGTGGTGTGATGATTGTTCATGGCATATAAAATTCATGCTTATCTCACATGCGGTCTCAGGAGCAGTTGTGGCGGCGACAGGACACAGGGCTGATGGCCTACAACTTAGTCCTTTTTAACCCCGTCGCCTTCAACGTCGTCAAGTTTGCCTCTCTCCACCTTGAGTGGCTAAATGAAAAGGTTTCCTCTCTTTCTTCCCACTTTCTTCCCCCATTTCTTCATCCTTCTTTTCCATTCTCTTTCTCATTACTTCTTTTCTTCTTTCATTTGTTTTTTTTTGTCATTACCGACATATCTGACCTTCTCATGACTGTCAGGTGATGAAGGCGTTTGAGGCGACCAGAGCGAACCCTTTCGCCACCCGCTTTCTGCAGATCTGCCACTCCTCCCAGGAACTTCTTTCCATCCACGGCCCCAAGGTGCTCCTTCATCCTTCTCTTCTTTTTCCAACACAAACATCCATAGTAGTAAATTCACTATATGGGCGCTCGGCAGTTTAGCCATAACCCATCGACCACTCTCGCTATCCCTTTCCGGCTAGTCCGTACCGGGGGCAAGTAAGATCTCCTGATGGCGCACACGAGAGGCTCGAACGAGCACTTCAGCCCACCGAACATCCATATTTTTCTAATTTTCACCACCACCCCTTAGGTCGTCTTGGCAACGTATTCCAGCTTGGAAACAGGTTACGCCAGAGACCTATTTTCCCAGTGGGCCTCCATTCCCAAAAACACCGTCTTCTTCGCCACCAAGTAGCCACGCTTCACTCATCCTCCAATCCTTCTTCACTCATTTTCTAATCTTTCATTCACTCATCCTCCAATCCTTCTTCACTCATTTTCTAATCTTTCATTCACTCATCCTTCAATCCTTCTTCACTCATTTTATAATCTTTCCTTCACTCATCCTTCAATCCTTCTTCACTCATTTTCTAATCTTTCATTCACTCATCCTCCAATCCTTCTTCACTCATTTTCTAATCTTTCCTTTACTCATCCTTCAATCCTTCTTCACTCATTTTCTAATCTTTCATTCACTCATCCTCCAATCCTTCTTCACTCATTTTCTAATCTTTCATTTACTCATCCTTCAATCCTTCTTCACTCATTTTCTAATCTTTCATTCACTCATCCTCCAATCCTTCTTCACTCATTTTCTAATCTTTCATTTACTCATCCTTCAATCCTTCTTCACTCATTTTCTAATCTTTCATTCACTCATCCTCCAATCCTTCTTCACTGATTTTCTAATCTTTCATTCACTCATCCTTCAATACCTCTTTACTCTTTCAACCACTCATTCTTCAATTATTCTACACTTTTTCTTTATCCATCTTATCTAATCTAATCTATTCTAATCAAAGTATTTGTCTAGTGCCGATTACATTGTTCTCCTCAAGAACTTACAATTCACTTTTTCCTGTTGCCTCCTCTCAGGCCCCCAGTAGGAAGTCTTGGTAGGCGTGTGCTGGAAGGGGGTTTGAGGGAGGTGGAAGTGAAGGTGGGCAGGAAGGTGGACTTGGATGGTGCTGAGTTGGCTGCCTGGGAGGAGAAGCAGCGGCAGAGTGAGGAACGCTGGAAAGAGGAGAGGATAAGTGACGAGGAGGAGGAGGAGGAAGATGAGGACGAGGTGCAAGAGAAGGTGCATGACGTGTACGAGGCAGGCGCCATGTACCCGCACAAGGAGGCCCCTCTCAAGTGGGACCACTATGGCGTCACCGTTGACCTCACCTCCCTTTTTGACTCCGCCCCCCGCAAACGCGCCCCTACCCTCCTCCATCATGCCTCTACCCACCTGGAGGTGCCCTGCAAGGTGGTGGTGAGCAGGGAGGTGGTGGAGGTGAGGTGTGAGGTGGTGAGCGAAGACTTCGAAGGCGCCTCTGATGTCGTCTCCATCGTCCGTATTCTCAAGCTTCTATGCCCCAGGCATTTGGTCCGCCTCCCTTTTTCTTTCTTTCATTTATTCATTTTTTTACTCCATTCATTTATTCAACTCATGCAACCACCATGCATCCACTCATGCACCATCATGCAGCTCTTCATGGGACACCAGGGTAACCGCATCTCGAAGCTGCTCGACGCCTCGTATTTGCCCGAGAACACTTCAGTGCACCTGGCTTCTCCCCTCCAGCCAACGGACGTGTCATCCGACTCGCACATGCTCCAGCTGCGCCTTAAAGACTCTCTCATTTCTCAACTCCAGTTCAGACGCCTCGAGGGCTCTGACGTGCAAGTGTCCTTTTTCTCGTCTCTCATCACCTCCGACGCCCATCCTTCCGACGTGTGTGTGGGCGGTGATGACGACGATGACGAGGTGCTGTCACTCACCCACCTGCCCTCCAGCGCCCCTGTGCCCGTGCATGCGCAAGTGTTCATCAACAGGCCCATCCTGTCCGAGGTGAAGGTGCGCATGCTGCAGGCAGGCATCAGGGCTGAAATGGTGGCAGGCATGTTGGTGTGTGAGGACCAGGTCATCGTCAAGAAGGTCAGCCTCTTGTCTGTCATTCTGAGTCTCTCCCACCTCACGTGACACTTCATTAACTCAGATCTCCATGGCACAATTCGAAAACATTTAAACACCTCACAAACGCTTCAACACATCACAAACACCTCAACACATCACAAACACCTCAACACATCACAAACACCTCAACACCTCAGGGAGAGTCAGGTCGTTATGAGTTGGAGGGACAAACGGGCAAGTTGTATTATCAAGTCAGACAAGCACTATACGACTGTTTTGTGGTGGTGTGAGGTGATTGGAGGGGCTCTGGGGTGGTGTGGGATGGCGTGCTGATGTGTGAACTCTGAAGGAATGCTAACAAAACGTTTCAGGGACTCTTATGAATAGTTGCACTCATGTAATACTTTTTTGATTTCGAGTATTTCAATGTCTCATACATTCTGTACTTTCAAGCAAAGTGTCGATCGTTTATTTGAACGTGTTGCATCGGCCTCAGGCATATACCTCCAATCGACCAGCACTCGTGC
>OX387250.1:5872743-5875243 GCA_947562095.1 Branchellion lobata
GGATTGAAATCATTGTGGTTAATTGTTACTGGTGTTGCATTTTGCACATGACTTTTTCACACTAACCTCTGTTGGCGGTACCCTGACGAGGCAATGTCTTTGCAGAAGGTAAGGGGCTGTCTGTCTAGAATCTTGCCCTTCCTGTCCAAGCCTCCGTACTTCACGCCTGTCCGCATATTGACAAACTATCCCCACCATTATCACCAGAAACATCACGCTCACAACTATACACGATAAACTCTTCACTAACACCAACTAACTACCAGCACACTCCTAAAAACAACTAACCACCATACACATTCCACCAACAACAGCTAACCACCAACACCACCACCCACTCATGTTGTCCAGACCCCGGTACAACTCCGTGACTCCGACAGGAGGCTTCAGGGTCACGTGACATCGCAACACTGACCCTTCCATGCTGGGTGTGCTGTGGTGAAGATGATGGAAATATGATTAAAGTGGTTGTGATGTAGGGGAGGTGGTGATGTGGTGGTGAGTGAAGTTATTATTAAAGACCCACTCGGAAAAAACACTGCAAGAAGAGAAGGAGGAGGAAGAAGATGACGAAGAGGAGGAAGGCACAGTGAGGCAAAGCACATGCAGTCTCACAGAGGCCACCTCAGTCAACAAGCACCACAACTGTGGAAGGTGGTGCCTAGTGAGGACATGCATCACAACCTCTTCCAGTGCCATTATCAGCACACCTTGTTCGGCCAAGAGAGACTCCGTCGAATGAGCATATTCCCTGCCAGCCAGCTGCTGCCCCGGTCGTCTGTGGAAGCAGTTGAGACTCCCTTTATGTCACCTGCCTACAACCATTTGAGAAAATACTCCTCACAACCCACCACCACTTCGAAACCTACAACCACTTCACACATACGGCTATTTTGAAACCTAAACCATCTTACCAATAACGACTCAAGTACATTCATTGACCACTTGTGCTTGCACGCCACCAACCACAGAGAGGGGTTTTCCAAGTGAGTTGGAGGGTGTGTGCGTTGAAGAGCATGATGCAGTTTTGAGTACCCACCACCACACTGAGTCGTTCCCTACGCGGAAGTGTGTAATAAGTTGCATGAGTTTACGATGTTAGTTACATCACTTCACACCACTGCACATCACTGCACATCACTGCACACCACTGCACACCATTGCACATCATTGCACACCATTGCACATCACTGCACACCCCTGCAGACCATTTCAACCACCCACTGAAGCAAGGAGTCCTGTTGGTCGGCTGCAGCGCTTCTCTCCATGAAGAAGACGCACAAGACAGAACACTGCCTCTCCCTGTCCTCACCTGCACTATCACGCCTATCATGCCTGCCAATGTCTACCTTCTCCACCAAGCTGTAACCACTGCCCTCTGCAGCATCGAATGTCATCAACTGCAAACAGTGCATTCGCTAAATGTCTCTTGGAACCCTATTGAAACTTCATGGAGCTTTGGTAAGTGATAAGAATGTTTGATGAGACTTTAAGCTCAACTAGAAAAACAATGAGGAATGCAGGAAAAGAACAAAGAGGACGCAGAAGAGGAACAAATGGATGCGGGAAGTATAAAGTAGCAGACCATTCCGTTGGAAGATGTGATGAAGAGTTGCCGCATGAGGTGGTTGAGAGAAAGAGAGAAGGGGGGGTAGGGTGGCAAAAGGGAGGAAGTGTGTAAGGTGCTCATGCTCTTCAAGTCCCACACCTGCAAACGGCACTTCAGTTAAAAATGTCTCTACAGCAACACTGGAAACGACACATTCTCATGAAACACAGGCAATAGCGACAGCAAAACGTTTTACTACAACACTGACAACAGTAAAAGCAATAAAAACAACACAAACTCTCACAATGAACTTTTTGTCGTCTGCCACTGACACCAGCACTTCCTCCGCCACAAACTCCACCGTGGAAACTTGTCGCTCGTGCCTTTGCAGTGTGGCCCTGAAGGTCCGATCCTGTCGCAAGGTGTTATGCCGTCATTGAGGTGTTGAGCAGACGAGCACTTCCTACCTCGACGTCACAGACGTACACGCTGCAGAAGACAACAGCAGCAACCAGACTGCCCCGCTTATTGCTACTCAGCCAAACCACATGTCCAGGGGAACTTTACAGAGTGGGTGGTTTTGTGATTAAGCCCTCTCTCAAGGTGGTATCAACAAAACTATCAACACTCACTTGCATATCACAGATTTCTTGATTTCTCTCTTATCTGAATGTCATGATTCAGGAAGTTATTGCAGAACGTTACGTACATGCCAGCCCAAGTAAAACCCACCTTCACCTTTCAGTACACCTCCTTTGAAACCACTTGTGTTCCATTGTATGATGGTATCGTCTGCAGCTGAAAAGAGACTCTTCCCAGCCAGACACAAGCAACTCACCTGTTTTCTGTGGCCCTTCAGACACAACGGCTGCATGGAAATAGTGGGAGTGAGTAATTGGTAATGAATAAAAACACAAAAGCCCAACAGGAAGGTCCAAATGGTTGACGAGC
>OX387250.1:5880243-5915243 GCA_947562095.1 Branchellion lobata
CTGTAGATGTGAAGGTTTATAAATTTTTTTTTACAGATATTCCAACTGTATGAGTCTCACTGTAAAACTATTTTCCAAAATTTAGCAAAAAATGTTATACTTTCTATAAACTTTTTATAAAATTTTTAATTTCAAGTCATATGAATTAAAATTAAATAATTTTAGTTAATGTAATTTAAGGCAAGCCAATAACCTTCGTTAAGTATTCTGATGATGGGGTTACACTAACTCAAAGTATTTGCATGATAATCTATTCACTGAATTGAGGCATTGCCATGCAGTTGCATGAATACAAGGTGGGCACTCCCCAAGAAAAGACCTTCTTCATAGAGTTGTGGGATGTCGGAGGCTGGGCTGCCCACAAGAACAGCAGAAACATTTTCTACAACTCCACCAATGGTATTTCAAGCACTTGATAAATTTCTTCATTTCTATTTTGTTGTCAGTTTCAATAAATATCAATAAAAAGTTTGGTAAATATTAGCTTATAATTTAAAATTTCATTTTCCAATAAAATATAATGTAATACACTGATTATTTTTCAAGATCTTCAGCATTAATCATACATTTCTCTTCAACTGCATGCAGGCATAATACTGGTGCATGACTTAACGAATCGCAAGTCACACCAGAATCTGTCCAAGTGGCTGGTCGAGGTGCTAAACAGAGAGGCCTCCTACGAGGATCTCGTGTCAGTCCTATGCCTCAATCAGTCAATCAATTATAACCACTCCTCCCCTTCTTCAAAGTAATCACTCTCAACAACTTTCCAAAGCGACTTCCCACCCAGAAATCTCCAACCAAATCACCACTCTACAGCTCTCTTGATTGCGAACAGCTGGTCAGCAAGGGCGCAAGGGTGCCTGTTCTGGTGGTGGGCACTAAGGTGGACTGCTTGAGAGGCGCTCAACGAAATGCTGATTACTTGCACAAGAGGGCTTCTTCCATGGCCGAAGAACTGGGCGCCGATGAGATCTTGCTGGTGCGTCAAAGGATGACTGTGGTTCGGTACCAACTTTCGGAAATTAATTTTTTATTCTTTTGTGCTTTACATAAGTGATGTGGTTTTTTTTCAATCTTGATGCAATGGTCTGCAGGACTCCTCGCACACACGCCACATCGCTCCTGGCACCAGCAACGCTGTCAAACTCAACCGCTTTTTTGACAAGGTGACCTTCCTCGTGACGCACACATTGAAGCCAATTGTTGCACACACTCAAATCTCTAAACACTCTTTGCCACCTTCAAACCTTCACTAACCTTCTTCCAATTTATTGAAGGTGATCGAACAAAGACACTACCAACAAAAAGATTTAGTGAGTATCTTTGAAAACCTCTGTTTTGCAACATGCACAACACACACACACACACACACACACACACACACACACACACACACACACACACACACACACACACACACACACACACACACACACACACACACACACACACACACACACACACACACACACACACACACACACACAAACACACACACACACACACACACACACAAACACACACACACACAAACACACAACCAACAGAACTCCTCCTTCGAAAGAAGGAAGTTGCACGGACTGAGTTGGAACTGAAGACATCATGACCTCATGTGCATCAGATCATTTTCTTTTTCAATTTCCATCAATTTCAGTTTTTCTAGTTAAACATTTTTGTAAATAAAATTCCGACTCTCAAATTTTGTCCAACAAGGAATCATTATATAAATAAGGCGATTGTTCTTTCTTGTTGAGTGCGCTTCTGAGGAATAATTAATCTGCCCCTACAAATGCTTTGGTCAAATTATTTAAAGAATATATAAATGCTTCTTTGAAGCTTTAAAACAGATAAATTTTTTAAGCTGCGCTCGAACCGGGCATTCGGTGTTCCATTTTTATAGCGACACGTTCTACCGCTTAGCCAAGTCAACATACAGTGACAACGACTGCAGCATCGATGCTTGCTCGCCTGCGTGGTGTACATCGAGAGCGTTAGTTCTTCGCTTGCACAACACCTCACTATTATTGAAGATGGAAACAAGTAGCACGAGTGAAAAGTGCAAGGACAGGCCGCCAGGAAAGAGCACTTGTCTGTACATCAGCTCCATCTTCTTGGTCACTATCGCCATCTCCTCACTCAGCCTCCTGCGCCTTCTCATCTCTATCTGTCACCACGAGTACACCAACGGCAGGACCGTATGCGCCCCCCAAAACGTTGTGCTCTACAAGCTACCTCTCGAAATTCCTTCCAAGACTCTTTTTCTCAGGGTTGGGGGCCTTGAATATGACGCCTCTTCCTCTTCCTCTTCTCCCTCCCCTTCCTCCTCTTCCTCTTCTTTTTCTTCCACCACTGATGACGACCTTTCGAGACACACCGAGCACCAACTTGGACTGATCGACCGCTCCAACTTCTCCCGCTTCAAGGACCTCCGAGAGTTATCGCTTCTCAGATGCGGCATAAGCACCATCAACAAGCTGGCTTTCGCTGACTTGCCCAGGCTTAAGAAGCTTGACCTTCGTTTCAACAAAATTGTCTTCCTTGAGGAGGCCACTTTTACGGCACTGGACCTCACCCTCCTTGACCTTTCCCACAACCCCATCATCACACTGCCCTCTTTTGCTTTCAGCAGTTCCACACTCAGATACTTCTTTCTCGCCAACTCTTCCTTCCTCACCAGCATCGAGCCACTTACCTTCTTCCACTCCTCTGTGCAACACCTGCTCATCGACTCCTCTCGGATCTCCTCTCTAGACAACCACACGTTGGGAGATCTGGCTCCTTCCCTAGAAACTTTCTTCATCATTAACCAGCAGACGCCCCTGCACATCCAACAGCACCTCTTCCAGAACTTCTCTCTTTTGCACTCCTTGCATCTCTCCAATGCCAGCCTTCTCCACTTAGACTTCCTGCTCCACACGGACGTGCACGAACTCACCCTTGACCACAATGACCTCAACAACGTCTCTCACTCCCTCCCGAGAGGGTCAGTGCGCACTTGTCACGCGATTCTGGTTGAGCATGTTTACGCATTTCTGTTTGAGTATGTTTACGCAACTTCGTTCGGAAAAATTCGTTCACATACGTTTGTACGCAAAAATCTTTTTCTCTTCCAACTTCCACCATTATTTCCGACCAAGACCTCCTCAAACGTAGCCACAACCACAGGAGCAGGGTACACAACAAGACCACCAGGCTTTCACTGGCCAACGCTAGACTGACCTCCTTGCCAGACTTCGTGGTGCACAGCTACAGCAACCTCTTTCATCTCCTTCTACCCAACAACAACTTCACCTCCTTCGACGCCTCTCTCCTTTCTCCCCTCAAACACCTCCAGACACTCGACCTTTCGGGTAACAACATCTCGGCACTCAGTTCTTTCAACAATCACTCCCTCTCTCCCAACCTCACCTCACTCTCCCTGCATTGCAACAACATCAGGACTCTCCATGCAGATGCCCTGTCTCTGCTTTCTAAGCTGCACCACTTCACTTTCCAGCACAACAGCCTGCACTGCAATTGCGAAGTGGCCTGGCTGGCCTGGTTCTTGAGGGAAGAGGGAGGGAAAAAGGTGGTGGAAGAATGGAGAAACATCAACTGCACCACTCCTTGGAACTCTTCTCTCGTTGACGTTGGACTGCTGTTTGTTTATCTGAGTTTGCTTGAGTTTTTCTGAGTTTGCCTGAGTTTGCCTTAATTTTTTCGAGTTTGTCTGAATTTGCTTACTTGCTCAATACACCGATAAAGCCGACGCAAAGGTAGTATTAACGACTTCACACGCAGGTGCCTGCTGAGGATCTGGTGTGCACTCCTCCAGGGCCGTTGAAGACGTGGCACAAAGAAGTGTCTGAAGAGGAGGGGGTGGTGCTCTCCTGCGAGGTGGCCAGCGACCCCGCTTCGAACATCACGTGGAGCAATGACCTTAAGCAGGACCTCAACGCCTCCCACCTCGCCCTCTTCAACATCTTCAAGATTGCCGACAACTTCTCCAAGGCCTCCAACAGCGGCAGCAACAGCAGCTCCAGCCACTCAAACGTTCACAAGATCTCGCTGGAAGTGCTGGTGTTTGTCGACGACTTCACTACCAGGTCCCAGCTCTTCGTCAGCTCGCCTGGCAACTACACGTGCCACGCCAACAACCTTGTGGCTTCCAGGCAGCACACCTTCAACACTCACTTGCTGCAACTGAAGGGAGCGCACTTCAACAAACACAACGAGCCGCAAGAGGCCATGTGCTCCTTCGAAGGCGCCCTCTTGGCTGCCATCCTTCTTGTCCTTCTCGGGCTTCTCGTCAACAAGGACTCCCAGGCACTCGACCACTTTTCGTAACATCATCAACCAATTCTCATGTGTCATGAACCAATTCTCGTGGCGTCATCAACCAATTATTCTTCTCTTCCGGTTGCAGCGGCGTCAAGGACACCAGTGGTGGCTTTTCATTTTTCAGTGCTTGAAAGAGAGAGGTAGAAAGACAAAGAGAGAAAGAAAGAAAGAAAGATAAAGAAAGAAAAGAAAAAAAAGAAAAAAAAATAGAAAGAGAGGAGTCAAGGCTGTACGTGTGGCAGTGTCGATTCAGAACTCAATAGAAACACCACGTGACTGCTTTCTTACTTTTATCCGATTCTGTCTTTCATTTAATTTTTCATCCAGCATTCCATCCACTACTGCACCCAACACTTCATCCACCCCTCCATTCACCATTCCATCACCACTCCTTCACTCCTACTTCTTGTTCTATCTCACTTCTTATACTCAACGGCATTTGAATACGTCATCGTTGTCTTCATTTTACCAACATTAATCATTTTGACCATTCTATTCTTCATCTTTATCTTCATTTTCAGCTTCTCCATCTTCGTCTTCATCCTTCTCATCCGCATCTTCCTTTCCATCTTTTAGCCAATTAAATTTCAAACGGTTGCATCGGGTTCGTCCATGTTCGCCGATGCACTAACCATTCTTGTTTCACCTGTTCCACTCGCATGACTCAGCCATTGATCATAATAGTAATAATAATAAAAGGAAAAATGCTGTTGTTGTTGTTATGGCGTCTAACAAATAGAAACAAAAAAAATTAAAACGTTATCTTATTGTTCTTTGAGTAATTGAGGAAAACAACAAAGAACAATGCTTTATTGTTAATGTTATTATTGTTCTTTGTACAACAATAAGAATAAAAAAAAGATGTAAAACAGACAAAGGCCTGCACCATCTGAAGCCAGTGTGTACGCTGTGTGATTGTGCACACACGCATGCGCTGTGTGATGCACAGCTGGGAGCTGCTTGATGGAGGCTGTTGTTTACTTTCGTTCAAGTGAACTTTTAAACTTCAAAACACAAACAACAAACAGTCCGATGGAATAACATTCCTTGAAGGCCTCTGTGAACTTAAGCACATCTGTCCCACATCGCCTGCGAGGTGGGTTTTCAGCCTTTGAGAGTTGTGAAAACGCCGAAAAGATTCAATGCTTACGCTGCAGCTCACCATTGGATCTCACCGGCTTAAAACCTATTAACGCCAGAAGCTCACTGCAATCGAACTTCAATCCCTTCCGACTCACAGCTTCAAAACAACCATCTTACCCACTCCACTTCACCCCACCAGATGAGACTCAGTTCGATAGGCAGACGCAGGGTGGACAGGGACCCCATGGTGGACATTGAGAAACTCCTTCTCAACTACGCCTGGAACGAACTCTCCGACGCCAACATTTTCGACCGCATCTTCAAGAAGAAGAAGTGAGCAGGTGGTGCAGAGGTTGTGGGAGGTTGTGGAAGGTTGTGAGCGGTTGTGGGAGGTTGTGGGATTTGGGAAGTGCTAAGATGTGGTGAAAGGTAGGATAAGATTGGAAGAGTGTGGGGGAGGTCTTGAGAAATTTTGGCAAGCTGTGCTTATAAAGCTGTCTATCTGAAAAAAGAAAAATGACCTCTTCAAACCCATCCTGCACAAGCACCACCGAAGCAGGTTCGTGCTGGAGGTGAACTGGAACTACTTGGACATCAGCCACCACTTGTCCTCCTTCAAGATACGCCAGCACACCACCAACGCCTCGGAGACAAGCAAAGCTGATAAGTTAAAAGATAAGGTGCTGCAGCGAGACTTGTGCCTCTTCAGGACCGAGTTCCTCAACAACTCAGACAACACGCAGAACTTCACGCTCAAAGCAGAACGAAAGACCACTTCGAGGTGCATTTTCAAAATCTCTCATCTCAATGACACTGTTGCTAATACAGGTGTGACGTGTCCCCAATGCAGGTGTGACGTTTCGATTCAGCGAGGCTTCCGCATGGGCAGTCACGTGGACGTTCGACTAACGATTCCCACATCGCCCGCCCCTGAAGGCGTTGACTCGTGTCGCATCACAGGCGGTCTCAGCGGAGAGTTGCAGATCAGCAAAAGCACTGGTCAAAGCTTTGAGGAAAGTCTCTCGTGGGAGGTGAACAACCAGGTACGTGCTGACGACTGAACCTCGCGTAACTCTTCAAAGTTTTTGAGCCACTTCACCTCATTGTACCTCACTGCACTAATGCACACTCCATCACTGGACCTTTGCACTTTCAGGTGAATGTGAGTCGACACACGCGTTTGGTGGCGTCTTTGCAGATCCGAGAGGAAGACCTGATGGCAGACTTCAGCGTCTGTTCCACCATCAGAGCCACCAACCACGTCATTCCCGTCTACGTGAAAGACTGCAAAAACAAACGAATTCTCGAAATCTTGGAAATCCCCGCTGCGAACCTGGCGGACATCCTGGGCGAGTGCCGAGGTTTCGAGAGGCAGGAAGACTGCGAGGTGACGTGTGAGACCAAGGGCACCATGAGGGCCATCTACGGAGCCGAACAAATGGTGCACGTGCAATCATTTCCTCAAGAATAAAGCTGTCGATGCAAAAGGGTGTTGCGCTGTTGGTGTTGTTGTTGTTGATTGTTTTGTTGTTGGTGTTTTTGCTGTTTTGTTGTTGATGTGGTTGGGGGTGTTGTTGGTGTTAATATTGTGTTGTGTTGTTGTTTTTGGTCTTTTTGTTGCGTGTTGGTGTTTATGTGTTATTTTTTGTAGATGTCGTTAAAACACTTTTTTTATTGTTAATTCTGTTATTTTTGTGTCAAAATGTTCGCTTCTAATCAAAAGACCCACAGTCTTCGATCACTTTTCAATTGATGCTTTTTGAAGTTGTCCCACCTGGAACTCACAACAAGAACTATTCAATAAATCTATTTTCAACTTTCTGCCTCCATTGAATAAAAAAATTGAATGAACTATAGCTTAAAAGACATCATGAATGAAACATTACGAGAGGATGCATTGTTGTTGAAACGATTAAAGAAATAGGATCTTGTTCTCATTGAGGTATCCAATGAAAGGAATAACTTCTCTAATACTTCAATACGGGTTCTCAGCCAAATCTTCTCCTCTCCCATATTACCTTCCACCCAACCTGTCTTCTAGCATTTTCTCTACCGCTTCAATTCACCCTTCGAACCAATCTATAAGGCACCCTCCAAACAGCCCTTCAACATTTGAAAGCCACTCGAAGAGTTTCCGCATTGTCACTTCATCTTACCTAATTCTCACTTCAACTTGTTTTTTATTAGCCAAACTCACCCACTTCAGCACTGCCACTTGAGCATCGAAGGGTGACGAGTCTTTGAGATCTTTTGAGGGATTGAGTGAGGCACACAAAAGGCCAACATTGAAAGTTCCCATGCTTCGTTTCTTTCATTGCGTCATTATTTACGACCTCGCACAAGGTAACACCCCTCAACACCCCTCAACCACATCATCACTTGGAAAATTTTCTTCTAAGCCATCCTTGCAGCCGCATGTTTTGAATTTCTTGTGAGTGTAAGTTAATCTAATTTAATCAAAGCACCTCTACAGCACTCTTCCATACTGCTAAAAAGTTCTCGGCTGTTACCTGTTCGAACGACCTTATCTAATAGTTTCTCATTGCGGCGTCTGTTTCCATCTGAAAAGAAGGTCATGGGAGCCAATATTGATCACGCATTATCTTGTCTTCACCCGAATGGAGAATATGCGGCAAACAGCTGTAAAAGAGTGAATGCCTTTTCAAATGTCCTTGCGTGTTGTTGACGAACTTCGTAACAATAGACCATCAAACCGACAAGCGTTTAAATCAGCTTCGTTACCAAGCTACTAACTAATCTTAACCATCATCATCACCTTTAAACTGATTTCATAAGCTTTGAGTAGCGCGTTTTAACAAGTATTTAGGTTGTAAGAGAACTTGCAAAGAGGATTAACACTAGTATTTGCATCATTTCAGCAGACCCACAAAGGATTCTCGAGTGAAGAGGACCGATGGGATGGCGAGTCAAGACACCTCAGTGCAGGGTGGTCCCGTGAAAGTGTACGTCAGGAGGAGAAAAAAGAAGACACCCTTGGAAGTGGAACAAGTCTCCACGATCGCCATCATACCGCCTCGAGTGAGGATGCTACTCAAACGAATACGCCGAGTACGAAGAATACGAAGAGTACGCCAAACACCAGTACCACCACCACCAGCACCACCACCACCAGCACCACCACCACCAGCACCACTGCCACCAGCACCACTGCCACCGCTTCTACCACCACCGATTTTATTTGCACGCCTGCATGCACCGGTGGTTGAGGATAGTGACGATGACGAGAGTTCCACGGCAGCAGCCTTGGTGCTTCCCTGCTGCCTGCACAGCTTCTGCATCCCCTGCCTTTCTTTCCTCTCCCTCTTTGCCCTCCTTCTCCCAATCATTGCCAGTGTCATCGTCTGTCAAAGTGAGCTGTTGTTGTTGTTGCTGTTGTGGTTGCTGCTGCTGTTGCTAATCTACTTCTCAAAGTTTCAAAGCAACTGAGCTGATGTTGTTGTTGCTGTATTAGCTGTTGAAGATGTGATTGTTAGTGCTGTTGTTGGTGTTGTTGTAGTTGTGGATAACGTTGTGGTTGTTGGCAATTGAGGACGGAGATGAGAAGGCATGTTTCAAAGAAGGAATGTCGCAAGCACTAGCAGGCTCCCTTCCCTTATGGCCTCTCCCCCGCAGCTTGTTGTTGTTTCCAAAAAACTACGGTTGTCAATCCAGTTGATGAACTTAAAAAAATTACACGGCACACTTTATAGTTTACTTAAAACAAAAAAAACAAAAACGACGACAACAACAACAACAACAACAACAACAACAACAACAACAACAACAACAACAACAACAACAACAACAACAACAACAACAACAACAACAACAACAACAACAACAACAACAACAACAACAACAACAACAACAACAACAACAACAACAACAACAACAACAACAACAACAACAACAACAACAACAACAACAACAACAACAACAACAACAACAACAACAACAACAACAACAACAACAACAACAACAACAACAACAACAACAACAACAACAACAACAACAACAACAACAACAACAACAACAACAACAACAACAACAACAACAACAACAACAACAACAACAACAACAACAAAAACAACAACAACAACAACAACAACAACAGCAACAACAACAACAACAACAACAACAACAACAACAACAACAAAAACAACAACAACAACAACAACAACAACAACAACAACAACAACAACAACAAAAACAACAACAAAAACAACAACAAAAACAACACAAACAACAACAACAACAAACAACAACAACAACAACAACAGCCTCAGCCTTTATTTTCATGTAGTTGTTTGGCGTCCAACTCATGGAGCTGTGTGCAACAAATCTCACATTGGAGCTGTGAAATCATCTTGCTCACGAGGCCGCTTATCATTGCACGTTTCTGGTTTTCAAGGGGGGAATGCCAAAAGAAGTATCTCAGGACTGCACTGAAACCAGCCAGCGTCAGATTATTCCAACACTTTTTGAAAGACTGACTACAGGCAGCAGTCTTTCTACAGAAGATGCGTCAGGCACATTCAAGCCCAAAGAGCACACAAGGTTCTCTTTGCAAGTCTATTTTGAAAAGTTGCTCTTTATACGTGAGCGGTGGAATCTCGGTCTATCGAAGCTGCAGGCAGTCGAGAAATTTCACTATCTTTAATTACACTCTGTGTGTTTTCTCAGCGGCAGTTTCTGGTGCGTGAAACAAATAAGCAGCTTCACGCAGTGCAACGTAGCACACGCTCCATACATACGTCAGTTTCGACAAACGTCACAAATCAGAGTTGACGTGAGTTGAATGCCGTGACGCAACATCGAAGGATCACTCGAAGGCAGGGTTTTCTCCTGAAATAGATCCAAAACTTGTCTTTGAAAGAGGCTTCTGAATGGTGTGGCATAAGCAACATAGGAATGTTGTTGACGGTTGTAGCTTGTTGCTGTTGTCTGAAGCTGTTTATGTTGTTTGTTGTAGTTTGTTACGCGATGAGGAAACCAGAAAAAAAAACTTAATTTCAAATTTTTATATCAAACAGCAATAGATCTAATTTAAACCTTTCAATTTTGTTCCAGCCTTTTCTGTCGACAATTCAGGTGAGTCCATTGTACCCCTCAACGATTTATTAACCTTTTTTTTCCTTCACACCTTGTCATTCATGAATGCCTCAAAAAGACCCACTGAATGTACTCAGAGCTGTCTGAAACAACAGAACAATAAAAAGATTCAAATCAACACCACTGTTTTTTTATATTTTTTCATTAAAAAAAAATCTATTTTCTATATTATTTTTTTTTCTACTTCCTCTTCTCAGTTCCAAGAGTTAATTTTTTCTTGCAGGAGCCAACCCATCCATTCTGCTTGAATTCAACAACAGCAACAACAACAAACAAAACAACAGCAACAGGAACAACAACAACACCAGCCACTACCACAGCCTTCTCATCACTCCCCTGGCGAGTAACTCCAAAACTGCAAGTAAGGGCATTCATGATAACAATGACTTCAATGACGTAAAGAAAATAAGCAAAAACAACAACAACAACAATAAAAAAAAACAACAAAAACGAAAACATTCACAACAAAAACAATAATAAAAACATCGAAATCTTAAAATAAAAACAACAACAAATCATAAAAAGAAAAACGCTAGCATCAATTTAACATTTGAAAAATGAACAAAAAAACGACCCAACGTGCGAGCTGATTCAGATACTTATGAAGTACCGAAAGATTGACCACAAACAACTACTTCAACACAAACAACAGCACAATGAATCACAACAAAAATAACAATTGAAAACGATAATTTTGAAACTCAAACAACAGCACCAACAACACAATCCCACCAACAACACAATCCCACCAACAGCACAAATCCCAGAGTTCAAAACGACTAAAGTCACCTTTGAGTTGTAAAGAGGGCAGTTCAAGTGAGGGACAAAGGGCCTGCTAGTGTGGTCTGAAACTCTTCGCAGTTAAACGCTACCTGAAAGCCTAGCCGCGAGTTAAACAGCTTCTCTGAAAACGCCTTTGGACGGGTTATAAAAAATCCTTGCTTAGATTGGCAGTAACTATTACTCAAAGCAACGACAACTGCAAATGCAGTCGAAACAACAGACTTACCTCCCAGCACAGACACAAGAATAATACAATCTATTAGTTTAGTTGTAGCTGTGACCACGACATTGACAATTATTGCAACCTCAGCTAGATCAGTTTCATTGAATACAACAAATACAACAACACCAACTACACAAAATACAACTCCAGGCATGAATAACCAAAGTGGCAACTCAAACAACACTTTCGACTGCTTTCAACTGAAGCCACTACTTCAACGACAGCTACAACTGAGAACCAGACCACAATGACAGCTACAACGAAAGCTACAATGACAGCTACAACGACAGCTACAACGACAGCTACAACGACAGCTACAACGACAGCTACAGCGACAGCTACAACAACAGCTACAACTGAGAGCCAGACCACAACAACAGCTACAACGACAGCTACAACTGGGAACCAGACCAAAATGACAGCTACAATTAAAGTCTCAATAAAAATTGAATAAATTTTTTTTCACCATTTTCTTCAACTTTGAACGCAGTTTCAACCTTGACTGAAACTGGAGTTCAAACCACGACTTTGACAACAGCCGCAACAACTGAAACAACCACCAATTGAAAAACTCTTTCAACTTCAACATCAACTACAACGACAGCTACGACAACTATAACGACAGCTACAACGAAAGCTACAATGACAGCTACAACGACAGCTACAACGACAGCTACAACGACAGCTACAACGACAGCTACAACGACAGCTACAACGACAGCTACAACGACAGCTACAACGACATTTATAATGACAGCTACAACGACAGCTACAACGACATCTATAATGACAGCTACAACGACAGTTACAACGACAGCTATAACGACAGATACAACGACAGCTACACTGACAACTACAACGACAGCAACAAACTTAGCTAGAACCACGACGACAATGAAAGTCATAATAAAAACCCAAACTACACTAACCACGACAGTTAAAATAAAACTATAACACTAGCTACCACTACAAGTACAATGACAACTAAAATAAACATCACTTAAGACAACTAAAACGACAACTTTGGCAGTTACAAAAACAACAACAACAACAACAACAACAACAACAACAACAACAACAACAACAACAACAGCAACAACAACAACAACAACAACAAAAACAAAAACAAAAACAACAACAACAACAACAGCAGCTCCAACGACAGCTACAACGACAGCTACAGCGATAAAGACAACTACAACGACAACGGCAACTATAACGACAGGTAAATCAACGTTTAATCAGACCTTTTCTTTACATCAATTACTATCATAGCTTGTAGTTCCCCTATGCTCACACCATCTACTCTCTTTCAACAGCTACAACAACAACAACAACTACAACAACAGATACAACAGCAGATGAAACGACAAACACAACGCCAGAAACAACAAAAACTACAACATTGACGACAACAATGACTACAATTTCAGCAACAACAAAAGTTTCAACGAGAATTATAACTGGAATGACAGCAACAACCACAGCTACAAAAACAACAATATCAATTGCATCTACAAAGACAACTACAAAAACAAATAAAACAAATGATACAAATACAACTATAACTACCATAGAAAAAATAGCAAAAATAGCACTATCAACTACAGTAACCTCTACAACGACAGCCACAGAAACAAAACAAAAAACAACAACAGAAGATATTATGACGAGGAGAATAACAGCCAGAAGGACACAGAATGAAACAACAAAAAGACTGAATACAAAAACAGATGTAAAGACAGCTACGATGAAAACTACTAAGACCGTTGCAGCAAGGGCAACTACCTCAAAAAACACAACAGATACTACTGGAGCATCAAAAACAACTACAACGACAGCTAAAACAACAACAGCAGCAGCAGCAGCAACAACAATAACAAATATGCTAACAGCTACAAGAACAGATACAAAGTCAATCACAACAACATCTACAAGAACCTACACAACACTAGTGAAAACAAAAACGACAACCACAACGACAAGAACACAAGATATGACGTCAGTCACTTCAACAGATGCAATGATATCTTCATTGAGAGTTACAAGTACAATTACTACGACAGCTACTTCAACAACTACAATGAAGGCTACAACGAAAAAGAAAACAGAAAGAACAGTCACAATAGCAGCTGCAACTAGAGCTAACATGACAGATGCCCGAACAGCTTCAACTGGAACGACAGCTCAAGTGACACCAACAACAGAAACAACAAAAACAACTACCTCGACAACGACAACTGTGACGGCAACAACTACGACGATAAGTAAATCAAATTTTAATCATGCTTGGTTTTCATATCGATTAAAATTGCAACTTATATTCCACTTACGATTACAACCCTATTTACTCCATTTCAGCAGCCACAGCGACAACGATCACGACAGCTACAACGACAGCTACAACGGCAGCTACAAAGACAGCCAAAAAAATAAATAAAACGGAAGACACAGCTGGGACAACAACAGCAACAATATCAACCACAATCGAAACAACAATAAAAGCGACAATGACAACAACAAAAGCAAAAGATTTGACAGCCACAACAAAAGAAACAAAAGGTAAATTGACAGCCACGTTGACAGCCACATTGGCACTTGGAACAACAGAAACAACAAGTAAAAAAACAGATACAACCATAGAGACAACAACAACAACAACAACAACAACAACAACAACAACAACAACAACAACAACAACGACAGCTATAACAAAATTAAAAGACAAAAAGGCAGTAACAACACCAGTTTCTACAACATCTGCAATGACAGATATAACAGCTACAACCACAATGGCAAAGACAACGATAAATTCGATGGCAACCACAACAAAAACCACAACAAAAAGTACACCAAACGCAGCAATAACCACAAAAACAGTTGCTACAACAACAACGGTTACAACAACAGCAAGAGTAACTGATACCACAAAAAAACAAAAGGTACAACGGCTGCAACAACAATAAAACATATGAAAAAATCAATAACAACCAATTCACCAACAACTACAACGACAGATAAAACGACAGATACAAACACAAAAACAACGGAAAGTTTAATGACAGATACAAAGACAGATATAAAAACAGAAACATCGACAGCTACAACGACAGATACAACGACAGCTACAACAACAGATACAACAACAGATACACTGACGGGTACAACGACAGATACAACGAGAGATACAACGACAGATACAACGACAGATACAACGACAGATACAACGACAGATATAACGACAGAAACAAGGACAGATACAACGACAGATATAACGACAGATACAACGACAGATACAACGACAGATACAACGACAAATACAACGACAGATACAACGACAGATACAACGACAGAGACAACGACAGATACAACGACAGATACAACGACAGATACAACAACAGATACAACGACAGATACAACGACAGATACAACGACAGATACAACGACAGATACAACGACAGATACAACGACAGCTATAACAACAGATACAACAACAGATACAACGACAGATACAACAACAGATACAACGACAGATACAACAACAGATACACTGACAGGTACAACGACAGATACAACGACAGATACAACGACAGAAACAACGACAGATACAACGACAGATACACTGACAGGTACAACGACAGATACAACGACAGATACAACGAAAGATACAACGACAGATACAACGACAGATACAATGACAGATACAACGACAGATACAACGACAGATACAAGAACAGATACAACGACAGATACAACGACAGATACAACGACAGATACAACGACAAATAAAACGACAGATACAACGACAGAGACAACGACAGATACAACGACAGATACAACGACAGATACAACGACAGATACAACGACAGATACAATGACAGATACAACGACAGAAACAACGACAGATACAACGACAGATACAACGACAGATACAACGACAGATACAACGACAGATACAACGACAGATACAACGACAGAGACAACGACAGATACAACGACAGATACAACGACAGATACAACGACAGATACAACGACAGATACAACGACAAATACAACGACAGATACAACGACAGATACAACGACAGATATAACGACAGATACAACGACAGATACAACGACAGATACAACGACAGATACAACGACAGAGACAACGACAGATACAACGACAGATACAACGACAGAAAAAACGAGAGATACAACGAGAGATACAACGACAGATAAAACGACAGATACAACGACAGCTACAACAACAGATACAACAACAGATACACTGACAGATACAAAGACAGATACAACAACAGATATAACGACAGATACAACGACAGATACAACGACAGATACAACGACAGATACAACGACAGATACAACGACAGATACAACGACAGATACAACGACAGATACAACGACAGATACAACGACAGATACAACTGAAGATACAACGACAGATACAACGACAGATACAACGACAGATCCAACGACCGATACAACGACAGATACAACGACAGATACAACGACAGATACAACGACAGATACAACGACAGATACAACGACAGATAAAACGACAGATAAGACGACAGATAAAACGACAGATACAACGACAGATACAACGACAGATACAACGACAGATACAACGACAGATACAACGAGAGATACAACGAGAAATACAACGACAGATACAACGACAGATACAACGACAGATACAACGACAGATACAACGACAGATACAGCGACAGATACAACGACAGATACAACGACAGATACAACGACAGATACAACGACAGATACAACGACAGATACAACGACAGATACAACAACAAATACACTGACAGGTACAACGACAGATACAACGACAGATACAACGACAGATACAACGACAGATACAACGAAAGATACAACGACAGATACAACGACAGATACAACGACAGATACAACGACAGATACAACGACAGATACAACGACAGATACAACGACAGCTATAACAACAGATACAACAACAGATACACTGACAGGTACAACGACAGATACAACGACAGATACAACGACAGCTATAACAACAGATACAACAACAGATACACTGACAGATACAACGACAGATACAACGACAGATACAACGACAGATACAACGACAGATACAACGACAGATACAACGACAGATAAAACGACAGATACAAACACAAAAACAACGGAAAGTTTAATGACAGATACAAAGACAGATATAAAAACAGAAACATCGACAGCTACAACGACAGATACAACGACAGCTACAACAACAGATACAACAACAGATACACTGACGGGTACAACGACAGATACAACGAGAGATACAACGACAGATACAACGACAGCTACAACAACAGATACAACAACAGATACACTGACGGGTACAACGACAGATACAACGACAGATACAACGACAGATACAACGACAGATACAACGACAGATACAACGACAGATACAACGACAGATACAACGACAGATACAACGACAGATACAACGACAGATACAACGACAGATACAACGACAGATACAACGACAGATACAACGACAGATACAACGACAGATACAACGACAGATACAACGACAGATACAACGACAGATACAACGACAGATACAACGACAGATACAACGACAGATACAACGACAGATAAAACGACAGATACAACGACAGATACAACGACAGATACAACGACAGATACAACGACAGATACAACGACAGATACAACGACAGATACAACGACAGATACAACGACAGATACAACGACAGATACAACGACAGATACAACGACAGATACAACGACAGATACAACGACAGATACAACGACAGATACAACGACAGATACAACGACGGATACAACGACAGGTACACTGGCAGGTACATCAACATTTCATTCAAAGCGTCTTTTCACAAACACTCCAACTATTCATAACATTTGAGCAACGACTCCACCATTTCATTCGAAACTACAAAAATAACAGCCTCAACGACAGCTGCAACTACAACAACGACAGCTGCAACTACAACAATGACAGCTGCAACTAAAACAACGACAGCTGCAACTACAACAACGACAGCTGCAACTACAACAACGAGAGCTGCAACTACAACAATGACAGCTGCAAATACAACAATGACAGCTGCAACTACAACAACGACAGCTGCAACTACAACAACGACAGCTGCAACTAAAACAACGACAGCTGCAAATACAACAATGACAGCTGCAACTACAACAACGACAGCTGCAACTACAACAACGACAGCTGCAACTAAAACAACGACAGCTGCAAGTACAACAATGACAGCTGCAACTACAACAACGACAGCTGCAACTACAACAACGACAGCTGCAACAAAAAGTAAATCAAAATTAAAATTATGATTGATCATCACACTAAGTTGAAACCCAAATAGGTTTCCATTTATAATAACATGCACATTGACAAAACTCCCAACAGCTTCAAGTACAATGGATGATTTTACGACGAAAACAACTACAAATAAAAAAATAGACACAAAAGCTGCTGCAACAACACAGCCGACAACACAAACATTAGTTTCATCCACCACAACAACCACAACAACAACGTTCACTAGTTCTGTAACCGCAAAACTAACGACAACAAAAAGAACAATGTTTACCACAACTAATGCTACGACCTCAACTAAAACAGCTACAACGACAGCTACAACGAAAGCTACAACGACAGCTACAACGACAGCTACAACGACAGCTATAACGAAAGCTAAAATGATAGCGACCACAACAGTTACGAGGAAAACTGCAATGACAGCTACAACGAAAGCTACAACGACAGCTACAACGACAGCTACAACAACTGCTACAACGACAGCTACAACGACAGCTACAACGACAGCTACAACGACAGCTACAGCGACAGCTACAGCGACAGCTACAGCGACAGCTACAACGACAGCTACAACGACAGCTACAACGACAGCAACCACAACAGTTACAAAGCAAACTAAAACGACAGCTACAGTAACAGAACGAGACAAAATAACTGAGACAACAAATTCTAAAATGACTGCAACACCAACTGGAACAACAATTGTGACAACAACTAAGGCCACAATAGGAATGACACCAAAAACAACATATCTTTCCACAAAAGCTACTAAAACAACAACAAATACAGTCACAACGACTGTGTCTACAACATCTACAATTACTGCCACAGCGACTGCTACAACGACCCTGATGACAACAATAACAAAAAACTTAACTTCAACCGCAAATACGAGCGCTGGAAGCCAATCTACAACTACTGCTATCACAAGAGTGACTGAAACTGAAATATCACTTGCAGCAACGAATCTTACCCTTTCTGAGGCGAATACTGTGCTCACAACACTAACGACAACAATAACGTTGGGCTACACTACGACAGCAATAACAAAAACCTCTACAACGACATTAACGATAACATTCACAACGACACTAACGATAACCTCTACAACGACACTAACTATAACCTCTACAACGACAGCTACGACAAGAGGTAAAATCAGATTTTCTTCATAATCTTTTTTGTTTCAACTTCGATTAAAGTTTTCATTCAAAATATGAGTACAGCTCCATCTATTATACACACTCGTCTGCAGCAATGACAGTTTCAGCTAGAATTCCAACGACTGAAGCAACAACAGCTACAAAGACAGCAACGAAGACACTTGCGACAATAGAAACAACCATAAAGACTCTGACTGCTGCAACTACAGCTGTAACTACAACAAAAACGAGTGCAACAACAACTGGAATGATGATTGTTACAACAGCAGCTACAACATCTGCAGCAACAAAACTACGTACGACAGAATCAAATACATCAACTACGACAGTTACAACGTCAGCTAAAACAACAGACACAACTAATCTCTCTACGGTAAATACAACTGAACCTGGTTCCACAAACACATCCACTGAAATAACTTCTGTAACGACGACTGTAAAAACCATAGAACAAACTACAAAAACAACAGCTTCAACTTCAGCAGCTAAAACAACAGCTTCAACTTCAGCAGCAAAAACAACAGCTTCAACTTCAGCAGCAAAAACAACAGCTTCAACTTCAGCAGCAAAAACAACAGCTAGAACAATAACACTGAAAACGACTACAAAGTTGACAGCTAAATCGACAGCTACAACAAAAGAGACAAAAACTGTAACCGAAACGATAACGGCAACCGAAACAACATCAACCACTACAGCTACTACTGAAGTTTCAACTAAAGTCCCAAAAACTGATTCTACATTTACCACTAATACAGCTATTTTTACAAACGCAATAAAAACTGAAACGAGAAAAAAGTTGATTTTAGCAGAGACTACAAAAGCTCCGACTACAGCTATTAAAACAGCTTTTATGACAGAAACATCATCTGTAACCACGAGGATGATGATGAAAAATTTAAAAAACTCAACCACAATAGCAACAACGACAGCTGACACAACTGAAACAACGACACTGACCTTGGAAGAAACATCATCATCAACCACGATTGATACAAATTCAGCTGAATTGAAAGTCACAACGACTCTTTCTACAACTAGGAAATTTGAAGCTCCTACCACTACAACGAAAATAACAACAACAACTGAAACGAATACTCTGACAACAACAGCTTCAACAACTGAGGCCACAACAAAGACGATTACAAAAACAACGACTTCAACTTCAACAACAACTACAACAGCTACGACGACATTCAAAATGACTATTTCTACATTACGTACAACTACAGTTACGAGTACGGCTACAACGACATCTAAAACGACTGCAACAACAACTGGAATGAAAACTGTGACAACAACAAAGCTTTCCAACGCGACAACGAATATGACAGCTACAACGATAATTACAACAACAGCTACAATGACGTTGTTTACAACCGGTACAGCAACAACTAAAATGAGAGCTACAACGACAAAAACAACAACTGGAACGACAACTCTGACAAAAACGGATACAACAACTGACACCACAACAAGAACGACAAAAGAAACAAAGACTTCAACCGCAACAACAGCTACGACAGCTACAATGACACTCATAACAACTGTTACTACAACAATTACAACTACATTTCCAACCACAGCAACAACGACTGCAACAAATAATGGATTGACAACTCTGACAACATTGACTACAACAATTGAGACAAAAATGAAGACGACTACAGAAATACCTACAGCTACACAGTCATTTACAATGACCACTACAATGACAGTTACAACCACAGCTACAACAACAGTTACTACGACAGCAACACAAACTGGCATGACACTTTTGACAACAACGGCCAAAACAAGGAACACTAAAGAAACAACGACTACAACCTCAACAACAACTACAACAGCTACAACTATACTCATAGCGACTGTCACCACAAAAAGTACAACTACAGCTACAACCACAGAAACAACGACATCTACAACTACATCTGCAACGACTGCAACAAATAATGGAAGGACGACTGTGACAACAACGGCCACAACGACTGAGACCACAACAAGGGGAACTACAGAAACAACTTCAGCTATAGTTCCAGCTACAATAACATATACAACCACAGTTACAACCACAGTTACAACCACAGATACAACCACAGAGACAACCACCTTTACAACCACAGCTACAACGACTTTGTCTACAACAGGTACAGTGAAAAATACAATGACAGCAACAACAACTGGAACGACAACTCTGACAACAACGGCTACAAGAACTGAGAGCAAAACAAGGACAACTAAAGAAACAACTAAAGATACGACAGCTACAATCACAACAACAATCGAAGTCAAATTTATAGCTACGATGACAGCTACAACTACTGGAACGAATATAAGAACAACAACTGTCACAACAACTGATACAACAACCGAAACCACAAAAAGAACGACCACCGGAACAACTATTTCAACCCCAACAACAACTAAGACAGATACGGAAATTTCATTTAGAACTGTTACTAGAACAGGTATGACTACAAGTACAACTACACTCTCAATGATTTCTCCTACAACCACAGTTACAAATACTGAAACGACAACTTTGTCAACAACGGTTACAATTATTGAGACTACAAAAACAACAACTTTAACCTCAACAACAACTACGACAGCTAAAACTAGTTCCCCAACTACTATTTCTACAACCCGTAAAACTAAAGTTACAACTACAGCTACAACGAGTGCAGCAACAACTGAAATGACAACTGGGGTGACAATGGCCACAACAACTGAGACCACAACGAGGACAACTAAAGAAACAACTTCAGTTATAACCACAGCTACAACAATACATACAAACACAGCTACAACTACATTCAAAACTAAAGACACAATCACATTCACAACCTCAGCTACAACGACTTTGTTTACAACAAGTACAAGCAGAGATACAATGGTAGCTACAACGACACCTAAAACGATTGCAACAACAACTGTAAAGATAACTGTGACAACAACAAAGATTTCAACTTCAACAACAACTATGACAGCCACAACGATATTCACAATGACGTTGTCTACAGCAAGTACAACAGCTACAATGAGAGCTACAACGACAGCAACAACAACTGGAACGAAAACTCTGACAACAACGGCTACAACAACTGGGACCACAACAAAGGCAGCTACAAAAAAAACAGCTACGACAGCTACAACGGCACTCATAGCGACTGTTACTACAAGAAGTACAACTACGGCTACAACCACAGCTACAACTACAACGACTGCAACAAATAAGGGATTAAAAACTCAAACAGCACAGGTTAAAACAACTGAGACTACAATTAGGATGACTACAGAGATGACTACAGCTACACAGACATCTACAATGATCAATACATTGACAGTTACAACCACACCTACAACAACAGTTACTACGACAGCAACAGCAACTGGAAAGACAACTGTGACAACAACGGCCACAACAAATAAGACCACAGCAGTAAAAACTACAGAAGCAACTTTTACTACAACAACAGCCCCAACCACACAAACAACCACATTCACAGCCACAGCTACAATGACGTTGTCAACTACAAGTACAACAACAGTTACAATGAAAGCTGCAACAACTGCAACAACAACTGGAACGACACCTCTGACGAAAACGGATACAACAACTGAGACCACAACATGGATGACAACAGAAACAACTACTTCAACATCAACAACAACTATATCAGCTAAACCTACGTCAACAATGACTAAATCTACAACACATACAACCACAGCTACAACTACATCTATGGCTATAACCACGACTACAATCATAGATACAACTACAGCTTCAGTGACTTTGTCTACAACAGGCACAACAACAACTGGATCGAAAACTCTCACAATAACGGATACAACTGACACCACAACAAGGACGACTACAGAAACCACAACTTTAACCTCAACAACAATTGCGACAGCTACTACAACCACATCTACAACAGGTATAACAAAAGGTAAAACAACAGATACATCGAGAGCTTCAACGACAGCTGAAAGCACAGTTAGAATCACAGCTACAACCACAGCTGAAACCACAGTTACAATCACAGCTACAACTAAACTTCTATCGGAAGCTAACGCCACAGTCACAACTACAAAAACTACCAGAGCTACGATAACAACTCCAACTACAGTCACAACAACAGATACAATGACTACAACAAAAATTGGAACAAAAACTGTGAGAACAACAGCTATAAAAACAAAAACCACAACACGTATGACTACGAAGACAACTTCAGCTATAACCACCGTTACAAACAAAGCTACAAAGATTTTATCTACAACAGGTACAACCACAGCTACAACCACAACTACAACCACAGCTACAACCACAGCTACAACCACAGCTACAACCACAGCTACAACCACAGCTACAACCACAGCTACAACCACAGCTACAACCACAGCTACAACCACAGCTACAACCACAGCTACAACCCCAACTACAATCGTATTCACAACCACATGTACAGATACTTTGTCTACAACAGGTACATCCCCTGTTACAACGACAGCAACAACAATTGGAGCGAGAACGCTGACAACAACAGCTAAAACAACTGAGACTACAACGAGGAAAAACACAGCAACAACGGCTTCAATCTCAACAACTACGACAGCTACAACAACATTCACAAAAGTTATTCCTACAACAGGTATGATCACAGCTACAACCAAAGCTACGATGCTAGTTATAACTACAACAAAAACGGCAGATATGAAGACAACTACAATGACTGCTACAACTACATCTACAACAAGTGCAACAAATGCTGGAACGACAACTGTGACAACAACGGTCACAACTAGAAAGACCACAACAAAAGCGACTACAAAAACAACCACAACTACAACCACAACGAAAACAACAGATACAACCACAGTTACAACCAAAACCTTAAAGACACCTACAACCACAGGTACAACAACGCCTATAACGACTGCAACAAATGCTGAGATTACAACTGTGAACACAACAAGAATTTCAACCTCAACAACAACTATGACAGCTACGACTACAACCACAACAAAAGCTAAAAATATATTTTCCAACACAGCTACCACTACAGCTAGAACAAGGCTGTCTACTACAAATACAACAATAGCTACAAGGAAAGCTACAACAACAAAGATTACAACAATGGCAACAACAACCAAGACCACAAAAAAGACGGCTATGGAAACAACTATTTCCACCTCAACAACAACTACAAAAGCTAAAACTAGTTCCCCAACTACTATTTCTACAACACGTGAAACAAAAGTTACAACTACAGCTACAACGACTACAACAACAACTGGAACAACAACTCTGACAACAACGGTCACAAGTAATGAGACCACCGCAACGAAAACTACAGAAACAACTTCAGCTATAACCACAGCTACAACAATACATACAAACACAGCTAAAACCACTGTCACATTCACAGATGCAACCACATTCACCGCCCCATCTACAACGACTTTGTTTACAAAAAGTACAAACACAGAAGCAACCCTTGCTACAACAACGCCTAAAACAAATGCAACAACAACTAGAAGAAAAACTGTGCCAACAACGAGGGTTTCCACCTCAACAACAATTATGACAGCTACAACGATATTTACAATGACAGATCAAACCAAAGCTACAATGACGTTGTCTACAATAGGTACATCATCAGTTACAATGAAAGTTACAACGACAGCAACAACAACTGGAACAACAACCCTGACAATAACGGCTACAAAAACTGAGACCACAACAAAGACGACTACAGAAACAACGACAACAACCTCAACTAAAACTATAACAGCTACAACGACAATCACAATGACTTTCTTTACAACACGTACAACTACGGCTACTACCACAGCTACAACCACAGATACAACGAATTTTACTACCACATTTTCAATGTTAGATTCAAACACAGCTATAACCACTGAAACAACAACTGGAACGACAAATCTGACAATAACGGATACGACGACTGACACCACAACAAAAACGACTAAAGAAACAACGACTACGACAGCTACAACGACGCTCATAGCGACTGTTACAACAACAAGTATAATCACTGCTTCAACCACAGCTACAACAAATAATGGATCGACAACTCTGACAAAACCGGTTACAACAACTGAGACTACAACGAGAACGACTTCAGAAATAACTAAAACTACACAAGCATCTTCAATGACCGCTATAATGACATCTACAACAACAGCTATTACTACAGATACAACAACAGTTTTTACGACAATAACAACGGCTACAACAACTGAGACCATAACAATAACGACTACAGAAACAACAACTACAACTTCAACAACAACTAAAATCTCAACAACAACTACAACCTCAACAAAAACTACAACCTCACCAACAACTACTACAGCTAAAAATAAATCAACAACGACTAACTCTACTACACGTACAACTACAGCTGCAACGACTGCAACAGTAACTGAAACGACCTCTGTGACAACAACGGCCACAACTAAAGAAAACACCGCAAGGGCAACTACAGAAACAACTTCAGCTATAACAACAGCTACAACAAAACATACAAACACAGCTACAACCACAACTACAACCACACATACAACGACAGTCACAGCCACAGGTACAACGACATTCACAGCCACAGGTACAACGACATTCACAGCCACAGCTACTATGACGTTGTCAACTACAAGTACAACATCAGTTACAATGAGAGCTGCAACGACTGCAACAACAACTGGAACGACAACTCTGTCGAAAACGGATACAACAACTGAGACCAAAACAAGGACGACTACAAACTCAAAGACTCTAACCGCAACAACAACTAAGACAGTTACAACTACATCTACAAAGACTATCTCTACAACGCGTATAACTACAGCTACAACTATAGCTAAAACAACTGCAACAACAACTGAAAAGACAACTCTGACAACAACAACAACCTCAGTCCCAACTGCGACAGAAATATCTTCGGTTATAACGACAGCTACAACCACAGTAACAACAACAGCCTCAACGACATCTAGAACCATTGCTACAAGCACAGCTACAACCATTGCTAAAACTATGAAAACTATGAAGGCTGCAACAACAACTGGAATGAAAACTCTGACAACAATGGCTACAACAACTGAGACCACAAAAAGAACGACAACAGAAACAACGACTTCAACCTCAACTAAAACTATGACAGCTACAACGACCCTCTCAATGACTGTTTCTACGACACGTGAAACTACAGTTAAAACTACAATTACAACCAAAATGAAACTCACAACCACGAATTCAACCACAGATTTAACCACAGTTTCAACCACAGATTCAACCACAGATTCAACCACAGATTCAAGCACAGCTTCAACCACAGCTTCAACCACAGCTTCAAGCACAGATTCAACTACAGCTACAGAGACTAGAACGACAACTGTGACAACAACGGCAACAACTACTGAGACCACAACAAGGATTACAACAAAAACAACTTCGGTTATAATGATAGTTACAACCACAGTCACAACAACAGCTTCAACGACATATAAAACTACATCAACAACTACAGCTACAACCACAGCAACAACCACAACTACAACGACAGCTACAACGACTACTACTATGACAACTACGACGACGGCAACAACAACTGAAATGAAAACTGTTACAACAGCGGCTGCAAAAACTGAGACCACAACAAAGACGACTACAGGAACGACGACTTCATCCTCAACTACAACTACAACAGCTACAACAAAACTCAAAATGAATGTTTCTACAAAACGTACAGCAACAGCTACAACAACAACTACAACGACAGCTACAACGACAGCTACAACGACAGCTACAACGACAGCTACAACGACAGCTACAACGACAGCTACAACGACAGCTACAACGACAGCTACAACGACAGCTACAACGACAGTTACAACGACAGCTACAACGACAGCAACAACCACAACTACAACCACAACTACAACCACAACTACAACGACAGCTACAACGACAGCTACAACGACAGCTACAACCACAGCTACAACCACAGCTACAACCACAGCTACAACCACAGCTACAACAACTGGAACGACAACTGTGACAACAGCTACAACAACTGAGACCACAACAAGGACGACTGAAAAAACAACGACTTCAACCTCAACAACTACGACAGCTACTACAACCTTTTCTATGATAAGAACAACAGGAGATACATATACAGCAACATCAACAGCTACAACTACAGCTGCAACCAGAGTTACAAACATGGCTACAGCTACACCTCGATCAATAGCTGCAACGACATTAACAACTACAGATTCAACCCCAGATCTACCCACAACAACAACAACTGAAACCACAACTGTGACAACAGCCACAACCACTGAGACCACAACAAGGATGACTACAGAAACAACTTTAGTTATAACGACGTCTACGGCCCCAGCTACAACAACCGCTTCAACGACATATAGAACTACATCAACAACTACACCTACAATGACAGCTACAATGACAGCTACAACCACAGCTACAACCACAGCTACAACCACAGCTACAACCACAGCTACAACCACAGCTACAACCACAGCTTTAACGAGTAAAACAATGACAACTACAAAAACTGCAACAACAACTGGAAGGACAACTGTGACAACAACGGCCACAACTACTGAGACCACAACAAGGAGAACTAAAAAAACAACGACTTCAACCTCAACAACAATTACAACAACCACTACAACATTTTCTATGGCAGGTACAACAAAAGGTACAACAAGAGCAACATCGAAAGCTACGAATACAGCTGAAACCACAGCTACAACCACTGTTACAACAACATTCACAAAAACAGATTCAAAGACGTCTACGGCTCCAGCTACAACAACAACTTCAACGACATATAGAACATTACCAACAACTACAGCCACAACCACAACTACAACCACAGCTACAACCACAGCTACAGCCACAGCTACAACCACATCTACAAACACAGCTACAACAACTGAGACCATAAGGAGGACGACTGAAAAAACTACAACTTCAACCTTAACAACAACAGCTACTACAACAACTTTTACAACAAGTACAATAAAAAGTTTAATTACAGCAACACTGACAGCTAAAACTACAGCTGAAGCAACAGCTACAACCACACCCTTTTCGACAGCTAGCAGCACAGCCACAAATACAGAGAAAATTAAAACTACAACAACTGCAACCACAGTCACAACAACAGATACAATGACATTTAAAATTACAGCTACAACAGAAGTTGGAACAATTAAAACAACTACTGGAACGACAACTGTGAAAACAGCGGCTACTCCTACTGAGAACCCAACAAGGACGAAAAGAGGAACAGCGACTTCAACCTCAACAACTACGACAGTTACAACGAAACTAACAATAAATATTTCTACAACACGTAAAACCAAAACTACAACAACAGTTACAACCCCTTATTCAACAACGGATTCAAAAACCGAATCAACAACAACTACAACGACAATTACAACCTCTGCAACCGCAACGGGAACGTCAACTGTGACAACAACGGCTAAAATAACTGAGACGACAACAAGGACAACTGAAAAAACTGAAACTTACACCTCAACAACAACTACGACAGCTACTACAACCTTTTCTATGACAAGTACAACCGGAGATTCGTCTACAGCAACATCGACAGCTAAAACTACAGCTGCAACCAGAGTTACAACCACGGCTACAACCACACCTCTATCGATAGCTACAACGACGTTAACAACCACAGATTCAGCCACAGATTTACCCACAACAACAACAACTGGAACCATAACTGTGACAACAGCCACAACTACTGAGACCACAAAAAGGATGACTACAGAAACAACTTCAGTTATAACGACGTCTACGGCCCCAGCTACAACAACCGCTTCAACGACATATAGAACTGCATCAACAACTACACCTACAATCACAGCTACAACCATAGCTACAACCACAGCTACAACCACAGCTACAACCACAACTACAACCACAACTACAACCACAGCTACAACCACAACTACAACCACAGCTACAACCACAGCTACAACAACGGTTACAAACACAGCTAAAACGACTACAACAAGGATAACAACAAAGACTGCAATGAAAACTGGAACGACAAGTGTGACCACAACGGCTACAACAACTGAAAGCACAAAAAGAACGACTACAGAAACAATGGCTCTATTTTCAACAACAACTACGACAGCTACTACAACATTTTCTACGACAAGTACAAAAGATACAACCACAGCTTCCACCACAGCTCCAACCACAAATCCAACCACAGATTTAACTACAGCTTCAACCACAGATTCAACGAGTACAACAATGACAACTACAAAGACTGCAACAACAACAGGAAGGACAACTGTGACAACAACGGCTACAACAACTGAAACCACAGCAAAGAGAACTACAAAAACAACGGCTTCAACCTCAACAACTACGACAGCTACAACGACACTCACAATGAGTGTTTCTACAACACGTACAACTACAGCTACAACCACAACTACAACGACATTCACAACCACAGAATCGACCACAGCTACAACCACAGCTACAACCACAGCTACAACCACAGCTAAAACCACAGCTACAACCACAGCTACAACCACAGCTACAACCACAGCTACGACCATGGCTACAACCACAGCTACAACCACAACTACAACCACAGCTACAACCACAGCTACAACCATTGCTACAACCACAGCTACAACCACAGCTATAACTACAGCTACAACCACAGCTTCAACGACTACAACAATGACAACTAAAAAAACTGCAACAACAACTGGAATGACAACTGTGACAACAACGGCTACAACTACTGAGACCACAACAAGGATGACTACAGAAGCAACTTCAGTTATAACGACGTCTACGGCCCCAGCTACAACAACCGCTTCAACGACATATAGAACTACATCAACAACTACAGCTACAACCTCAGCTATAACCACAGCTTCATCAACGGCTAAAACCACAGCTACAACCGCAATAACAACGACCTTCACAACCACAAATTCAACCACAGATTCAACCAAAGATTCAATGAGTACAACAATGACAACTACAAAGACTGCAACAACAACAGGAAGGACAACTGTGACAACAACGGCTACAACAACTGAGACCACAACAAGGATGACTACAAAAACAACGACTTCAACCTCAACAACTACGACAGCTACAACGACACTCACAATGACTGTTTTTCCAACACGTACAACTACAGCTACAACCACAACTACAACGACATTCACAACCACAGAATCAACCACAGCTACAACCACAGCTACAACCACAGCTACAACCACAGCTACAACCACAGCTTCAACCACAACTACAACCACTGCTATAACCACAGCTCCAACCACAGCTACAACCACAGCTCCAACCACAGCTACAACTACAGTTACAACCACAGCTACAACTACATTTACAACCACAGCTACAACCACAGCTACAACCACAGCTACAACCACAGCTACAACCACAGCTACAACCACAGCTACAACCACAGCTACAACCACAGCTTCAACCACAGCTACAACCACACCTACAAACACAGCTTCAACCACAGGTTCAACCACAGATTCAACCCAAGATTCAACCACACCTACAACCACAGCAACAACCACAGCTATAATCACAGCTACAACCACAGCTCCAACCACAGCTACAACCAGAGCTACAGCCACAGCTACAACCACAGCTAGAACCACACCTACAACCACAGCTACAATCACACCTACAACCAAACCTACAACCACAGCTATAACTACAGTTACAACCACAGCTACAACTTCATTTACAACCACAGCTACTACCACAGCTACAACCACAGATACAACCACAGCTTCAACCACTGCTCCAACCACAGATTCAACAACAGCTACAACCCCAGATTCAACGAGTACAACAAGGACAACTACGAAAACTGCAACAACAACTGGAAGGACAACTGTGACAACAACGGCCACAACCACTGAGACCACAACAAGGATGACTACAGAAACAACTTTAGTTATAACGACGTCTACGGCCACAGCTACAACAACCGCTTCAACGACATATAGAACTACATCAACAACTACGGCTACAACCACAGCTACAACCCCAATTACAACGACATTCACAACCACAGATTCAACCACAGATTCAACCACAGATTCAACCCCAGCTACAACCACAACTACAACCACAGCTTCAACGAGTACAACAATGACAACTACAAAAACTGCAACAACAACTGGAACGACAATTGTGACAACAACGGTTACAACTACCATCACAACAACTCTCACCAAAACAGAACTAACAAAATTGTCTACGACAGCTTCTACATCTAAAACCACATCATCAACGCTCACAACCACAACTACACCAACCCCTACAACATTTACTACAACATCTAAAACAACAACAACATCAACAATAACAATGACCACTACTACAACCACAAAAAACACAACTTCCTCCTTCTCTACCCTTGCCACTGTAGTTTCTTTTGACACGAGCACAATCAGCACCATCACCACTGCCTCTTCCAACTTCACACGCACCCGCTGTTACTATTCCCATCCAGTCACACCATAGTCTCTCCCTTCTCTTCTCAAGCGCTCTTGAACAGTGTGGAATCAGCGCTATATAAATGATTCAATTAGATGATTAGATAAAATTTTCTCACTACACCATTATCCCTCCTCTCATCTCACTACACCATCATCCCTTCTCTTATCTCATTACACCATCATCTCTCCTCTTATCTCACCACACCATCAATCCACGACTTCTGTTCCGTCACACCTTTCTATTGCATTTTTTGGTGTGGTTGCATAGACCTTTGATCTTGAACATTTGTTGGTCAACTTTTGTTGAAATCATAGTATTAAAATTTCTGTAAAACATTTTTGAAAATAATTGTGCATTGGTTTAAATCAAGTCATCTTGCTTGTCGTAACCACTTGCACCACCCTTACCTCCACTACCACCACTACCCCATTACCACCCTTACCACCATAAACACTACTACCTCTACTACCCCCTTACCACTTCTACCTCTTTTACTACCACAACCGCCACAACAACCACCACCACAACCACCACCACAACCACCACCACAACCACCACCACAACCACCACCACAACCACCACCACAACCACTACCACAACCATCACCACAACCACAACCACCACCACAACTACCCCCACAACCACCACCACACCCACCACCACCACCACAACCACCACCACAACCACCACCACAACCACCACCACAACCATCACTACAACCACCACCACAACCACAACCACCACCACAACCACAACCACCACCACCACAACAACCACCACCACAACCACCACCACAACCACTACCACAACCACCACCACAACCACTACCACAACCACCACCACAAAACGTGCAAAAATGACTCAACATAAAACTTTCTAAACACTCATTCTTACCAGCTTTTATTCATTCATTCGCCGTTCTGTGCGTTCCTGTGTTGTCCACTGAAACGTATTGCTTCTTTCAACATTGCTTGGAACAGCAAATTTTAAAAACATTCTTAATTACTTAAAACGCATAATAATATTTCATTCGTTAGAGTTATTTTTGGAGTCTTTTCAGGTTTTCAGCTTGTTGGCGTGACTTAAGTCCCAATAAACCTTCAACCTTTTTCGAAAACTCACGTGGTTTCCAACGACAAATATGTCTGAGTTCAATCAAGAAGCCACTTGTTTTGGCTTCCACAACCACCACACAACCACCACACAACCACCACACAACCACCACACAACCACCACACAACCACCACACAACCACCACACAACCACCACACAACCACCACACAACCACCACACAACCACCACACAACCACCACACAACCACCACACAATCACCAACACAACCACCACACAAGCACCACACAACCACCACACAACCGCCACACAACCACCACACAACCACCACACAACCACCACACAAGCACCACACAACCACCACACAATCACCAAACAATCACCAAACAACCACCACACAACCACCACACAACCACCACACAACCACCACACAACCACCACACAACCACCACACAACCACCACACAACCACCACACAACCACCACACAACCACCACACAACCACCACACAATCACCAAACAATCACCAAACAACCACCACACAACCACCACACAACCACCACACAACTACCACACAATCACCATACAACCACCACACAACCACCACACAATCACCACACACCCACCACACAACTACCACACAACCACCACACAACCACCACACAATCACCACACACCCACCACACAACCACCACACAACCACCACACAACCACCATACAACCACCACACAACCGCCACACAACCACCACACAACCACCACACAACCACCACACAACCACCACACAACCACCACACAACCACCACACAATCACCAACACAACCACCACACAAGCACCACACAAGCACCACACAAGCACCACACAACCACCACACAACCACCACACAACCACCACACAACCACCACACAACCACCACACAACCACCATACAACCACCACACAACATCTACACAACATCCACACAACCACCACACAACATCCACACAACATCCACACAGCCAACACACAACATCCACACAACCACCACACAATCACCACACAACTACCGCACAAAATCTACAGATAGACCAATACACAGGAAATGATGCACAACAGCCAAAAATACACCAATACAACCACCACACAACCACCACACAATCACCAACACAACCACCACACAACCACCACACAATCACCACACAACCACCACACAACCACCACACAACCACCACACAACCACCACACAACCACCACACAACCACCACACAACCACCACACAACCACCACACAACCACCACACAACCACCACACAACCACCACACAACCACCACACAACCACCACACAATCACCACACAATCACCACACAACCACTACACAACCACCACACAACCACCACACAACCACCACACAACCACCACACAACCACCACACAATCACCACACAACCACCACACAATCACCACACAACATCCAAGCAACCACCACACAACCACAACACAACCACCACACAATCACCACACAACCACCACACAATCACCAAACAATCACCAAACAACCACCACACAATCACCACACAACCACCACACAACCACCACACAACCACCACACAACCACCACACAACCACCACACAACCACCACACAATCACCACACAACCACCACACAACCACCACACAACCACCACACAACCACCACACAACCACCACACAACCACCACACAATCACCACACAACCACCACACAACCACCACACAACCACCACACAACCACCACACAATCACCACACACCCACCACACAACCACCACACAACCACCACACAACCACCATACAACCACCATACAACCACCACACAACATCTACACAACATCTACACAACATCCACACAACCACCACACAACATCCACACAACCACCACACAACATCCACACAACATCCACACAGCCAACACACAACATCCACACAACCACCACACAACATTCACACAACTACCCCACAAAATCTACAGATGGACCAATACACAGGAAATGATGCACAACAGCCAAAAATACACCAATACATAAAACCCAAACCCGAATGACGACACAAGCAACAACACAAAATCAACAAAAAAATTACGACACACAAACAACAACACACAAGCAGCCACACATCACCACAAAAGCACACAGGCAGACACACAACAACATACAAGAGACCTTCACGACCACACACGATGAGCGTGTCAGCACAAGAGAGATTTCAATCGCACTCAAAGTGTCCAGCAGACCACCACGGGGCGCCTCA
>OX387250.1:5920243-5947743 GCA_947562095.1 Branchellion lobata
GGAAGCTTCTCAAAAATTCTACTCAAAAACTCCTTTCTATGCGGTAATTTCACACACCTCTTCAACCTTCTCCACATCGCACCTCGAAGCCTCCAACAACACGGAGGTGTTTCAAAGGCGCAGGAACACGTTGAGTCATGGCACGATTAATTCATTCGCTGCTTGATGTATGCGCAGGCATCTGCGTGTGAGTTTGAAGCGTCATGCGTGCGTGTGGTCTGCTTGGGTGGTCTATGTTGTGAGCTCGCTCGTGAGAAAACTGGTGTTATTGTTAGACCTTCTTATTGTTGTTATTGTTTTGTGAGTGATGTTGTTGTAAGACCTTTTTTTCCTTGTTCTTTTGGATATGATTTTACGTTGGGACTTTTTGGAAGTTCTGTTGTTGTTTTGGAAGGGGTGCTATTAGTACCAGAGCATATCTTTCATATTGACGTGACCATACGCTATCTGTCATTCAAACTGTTGTCACTTGAGCCTAGAGTGCTTTTAAATAAAACCTCTAATGAAACCTCTAATGGAGCCTCTAATGGAACCTCTAATGGAACCTCTAATGGAACCTCTAATGGAACCTCTAATGGAACCTCTAATGGAACCTCTAATGGAACCTCTAATGGAACCTCTAATGGAACCTCTAATGGAACCTCTAATGGAACCTCTAATGGAACCTCTAATGGAACCTCTAATGGAACCTCTAATGGAACCTCTAATGGAACCTCTAATGGAACCTCTAATGGAACCTCTAATGGAACCTCTAATGGAACCTCTAATGGAACCTCTAATGGAACCTCTAATGGAACCTCTAATGGAACCTCTAATGGAATCTCTAATGGAACCTCTAATGAAACCTCTAATGGAACCTCTAATGGAACCTCTAATGGAACCTCTAATGGAACCTCTTATGGAACCTCTAATGAAACCTCTAATGGAACCTCTAATGGAACCTCTAATGGAACCTCTAATGGAACCTCTAATGGAACCTCTAATGGAACCTCTAATGGAACCTCTAATGAAACTTCTAATGGAACCTCTAATGGAACCTCTAATGGAACCTCTAATGGAAACTCTAATGAAACCTCTAATGAAAACTTTAAAGAAATCTTTTATAGAAAATTCCAATAAAACCTCCAATGAAGCCTCTAATGAATACCTCCAGTGACGGCTTTCAGTAAGAACCTTTAATGATGACTTTAACGTTTGAAATTTCAAGATCAGTATTTACATCTTCCCGCAATCTTCAGAAATTTGCACAACCTTCACAATCAGTTGTGTGGCAGCTTTAAAATAATTTTTTTTTCAAACATCCTCAGAGACTAGATCCTCTATTGAATCCTCCAGCCTTCCAAAGCCCTCCACCACACCTGCCACAGTCTCACGGCTTCTCTGACTCAGCACGGGTCATTGAGGCCTTTGTTGTCTCCGTCTTCTTCATTGGGCGGGTGTCAAAAACTTACATCAGTGAAGTCCTTGCACTTTGAAAGAGGCAGCATCATTAGATGCAATTAAACCCTATTAAACCAGCTAATATTGAAATTAAAAAAAAACTCCATTTTAATTAATTTTGATAACTTATCTATTCAAAAATGTTTCATAGCGCTGACTACGGTAGGTTGCACGGTGAGGTTGCTGGGTGGTGGCGTGGAAAGTCTTCTTTGATAGATCACTGCAAATACAATTGAAATCACAACTCATGACATCTCATGACACCTCATGACACCTCATGACACCTCATGACATCTCACGACAGTTTTTTCGAGAATGTGTGTAGCCTCTTGGATAGTCTGTGGAACTTTAACTCTTACCTCCACAACCACCTGCCTGCGTCCAGCCGCTCTTTTTCATCCCCTCATCTTCCACCCTTGCCTTCTTCCCTCCATTCCACCATCGACCCAAAAGATCCAACCTTCAAAAATCAAATTCCTTCTGACTTCGAAACCTCGTTCGGAAGAGGAACACCAGAAGAGAAGGCTCATAACAGGAAGTCAAAAAAAGCCTCTTCTTCAACCGCTCTATTTCCTCCATCATCCTCTTCTTCCTCCTCCTTCTTTCCTCTTTCCTCATCATCATCATCATCATCATCATCATCATCACCACCATCATCATCATTATCATCATCATCACCATCATCATCATCATCATCATCATCATCATCATCATCATCATCATCATCATCATCATCATCATCATCAGCATCATCATCATCATCATCATCATCATCATCATCATCATCATCATCATCATCATCATCATCATCATCATCATCATCATCACCACCATCATCATCATCACCATCTTCATTTTTTCTACCATTTTTATCAACATCGTCATCTTTTTTACCTTCAATGAAAACTCACAGAAAGGAGTTTATTCCTCCTCGTAACCATTCAACTTCTTCTTTCTCTTCTCTTTCCTCCTTGTACATCTCTTCCATAAATCCTTTCCATTTTCTTTCATCTTTTTCATCATCATCGTCATCTCCATTGTTTTCATCATCATCATCATCATCATCATCATCATCATCATCATCATCATCATCATCACCACCATCATCATCACCATCATCATCACCATCATCATCACCATCATCATCCCCATCATCATCACCGTCATCATCACCATCATCATCATCATCAGCTTCTTCTTCTTCCTCTTCATCATCACCCACCTCATGTCCTCGTCTCTTGAGGAGACAGGGAATCCCATGCAAATGTCCCTTCGAGAAGGGCTTCTACCAGCTCCATCACTACCCCATCCACCCTCCCCCCCTCCAGCACTTCTTCTCTTTCCTCATTGAGGTGCGTGGCGGTACTTGCTTGTTATGGCGGGAAGATTGAATGAGTGTTTGGAGAAAAGAACCTTTATTTTTTTAAGTTGCTTTTTAAAGTTCGATTTTGAAAGTTTGTTTTGAAAGTTTGTTTCAGAAGTTGAAAGCAATTGAGAAGTTTTACGGTCTTTTTGAGTTGTCGAGTGATGTTTGATTATGAGTGTTTCAGAAATGGATGGTGTTTGAAGGAGGTGGTTGTGGGGTGTTGGAGGAGAGTTGCTTAGAGTGGTGGCCTAATAATACAACGAATGAACTTATAGTGAACTTTAAGTTCGACGAGCTTCAGGTATCCCTATAGTGACGAAATGAATCGAAACGATTGAAAATATTGTCTCTATCAGTTGTCTGTCGTTTGTGGACCAGTGGGTAGCGAGCTAGGTTGTAAGGCATGAAAGTCAAGGCTCGATTTTTGGATAAGTTTTGGTTTGGCTTTTAAAATGCAGTAATTCAAGTAATGAACAGACGCCGTGCTAAAGTGGCTTAGTCACCCAATAGCTCAGCAGCGGTGAAAATTTTTTTTAATGATGCCTTTGAAGCACGGCTAAAAGGCGCTTTACAAAGGCATGAATAAGATAAGATGTTCAGATTCATTTGTGAATGTAAGTGAAGAGCCTTCGTTCAGTCTTGCGCAAGCAACAACTTGAACAATGTTGCCATGACAGCACTTGTGAGTTGAAACTTCAAAACGTGTCGGTTTTTCATCGTTGATGGAGTGAGCGCTTGTGGAAGAATTAATCGCCTTGGAACAACGAGCAACAAACACAACCACTAAACGACTATCATTTCGATTTTTTAGAGTTGCAACTTATAATTAAATGACAACAAACGACCTTTAAGCACTGAACTGAGTTTTACAAAAAAATTGGCTGGCATTGCAAGCACCGAACAGGAAGTCTGAAAAAAAGAAAAGAAAATGAGGAGAGAAAGGAAAAAAAAAGAAAAAAAAGAGAGGGGAAAGAAAGAAAAGGATGAAGGAAAAAGGGAAAAGAGGGGAAAAGGAAGGGGAGAAGTGGCCATCGAAGGATGTTGTGAGTCTCGAAAGTCGGATCAACAGTCCGAGGTTGAACACATTCAAAAGCATTGAAGGCTGTTCGAGGAACTCCAAAGGAGTGCAAGAAGTGAAAAAACCTTTCATGCTGCTAAAGCCGTTAAACACCCTGGCCCGGCTCAGTCCTCGGAATGACTGAAAGGCAAACTGGCTTCGCAATGGAAAACGTTCTTTGTGACGGAGAGTTGCAAGTTAATGAATTGCCCTGAATTAGATGCGATGCGGAGGAAGGGATTAATTCTTTCAGCAGTGGGTGCCATGAGACTCGGCTTGCAGCAGATAAGCACGACAGCAATCACAACGAGGTCTCAATTAGGCGCACATGCATCAATGCCTCATCAATACCTCTGCGCTGCTGATTGCCTTGGTGGTGTGCTTTGCTTTTGAACGAACACCACAGCTCAGAAATATTATTTTGATCTGGGTTCTATCACAAGCACGCCACAGTAACACCGTACCAAAACTACACCAACGCCACACCACCACTAGACCATCACCACAACACCACATCTCCACCACATCACACCACACCAACTCCAACTCCGCAACACAACAGCAACACTACAGCAACACCATAGCGACGCCCCATAAACACCATAGCGAAAACCACAGAAACTTCACACCACCACCACACCAACGCCACAGCAATATAACAACAACAACCACCTCACAGGGAGAGTACGAGCTGCAGCTGAAACTGCTCTCGCGGGACAGGCATACCCTGGGCTGCCTCAACATCCCTTTCTCTTTCCCCACCAGGAACCACCACCACCATCACCACCACCACCATCATCGTCATTTCGTTTGAACAGTGACTCATTTTATCGCTTATTTTATCACAATCGTCACTTCTATCACACTTTTCTACCGATTTATCACCCTTTTTCCACCATACTCCAACCCCAATTTAACCACTCACCATTCCAAAAATCCTCTTCCACCACCATCGGATGCGAAGACTTGAAAGTGTATATAAAGCTTGGATGTTTGTGGCGGTGGTGCTGCCGAACTGTTGTTTGCTTGTTTTCTGATCCTCATTAATGCCCATTTTATTACTTCATTAATGCATCCTCATTCTCATCCTCTTCCTCATTTTCATCCTCTTCCTCCTCTTCCTCTTCCTTCTCCTCCTCTTCCTTCTTCTCCTCTTCCTCCTTCTCCTCTTCCTCATTTTCATCCTCTTCCTTATTCTCATCCTCTTCCTCCTTCTCATCCTCTTCCTCCTTCTCATCCTCTTCCTCCTCCTCCTCTTCCTCCTTCTCCTCTTCCTCATTCTCATCCTCTTTCTCCTTCTCCTCTTCTTTCACCTCCTCTTCTTTCTCTTTCCCTTCTTCTCTTCTTTTTCTTCCTCTTCTTCTCTTCTTTTTCTTCTTTCTTTTTCTTTTCCTCCTTCTCTTTTCTTTTTTCTCTTTCTTCTTTTCTTTTTTCCCCCCCTTTTCCTTTTTCTACTCCTACTACTACTACTACTACTACTACTACTACTACTACTACTACTACTACTACTACTACTACTACTACTACTACTACTACTACTACTACTACTACTACTACTACTACTACTACTACTACTACTACTACTACTACTACTACTACTACTACTACTACTACTACTACTACTACTACTACTACTACTACTACTACTACTACTACTACTACTACTACTACTACTACTACTACTACTACTACTACTACTACTACTACTACTACTACTACTACTACTACTACTACTACTACTACTGCTACTACTACTACTACTACTACTACTACTACTACTACTACTACTACTACTACTACTACTACTACTACTACTACTACTACTACTACTACTACTACTACTACTACTACTACTACTACTACTACTACTACTACTACTACTACTACTACTACTACTACTACTAATACTACACCCCTCCTTGTGGCCTCGAAACTCTACGGGGTTAATGCCACTATAATAATATTCGTTTTTGTATTGTATTGTATTGTACTACTTCTACTACTACTACAACCACCACCACCACCACTGCTACTCTTTTAGTGCCTTCACAGAGTTGTTTGAAGCAAAACTTTAATTTCTTCAAGGAATTCAATTCCTTCATAAAAAAACTTTTCTTTCACGATTTTTTCGAGCGTTTTGTATGAAATTAATGACGCGAATAAAAGAATGAAACGAGACCTTATTGATGGAACAAGCGGCAACATGACCAATCTCAAAGTACCCATTTTTAAGGCACCTCGTTGTGGGCGGTTTGTTATGAGGGGATTGTTATGGGGGCTTGTTATAGGGGGCTTGTTATAGGGGGCTTGTTATAGGGGGCTTGTTATAGGGGGCTTGTTATAGGGGGCTTGTTATAGGGGGCTTGTTATAGGGGGCTTGTTATAGGGGGCTTGTTATAGGGGGCTTGTTATAGGGGGCTTGTTATGGGGGCTTGTTATAGGGGGCTTGTTATAGGGGGCTTGTTATAGGGGGCTTGTTATGGGGGGCTTGTTATAGGGGGCTTGTTATAGGGGGCTTGTTATAGGGGGCTTGTTATAAGGGGAATGTTGTAGGCAGTTAGTTATACGCGCTTGGTTGTAGATGCTTTGTTGTAGAGGGTGTGTTACGAAGGGTGTGTTTCAGAGGGAAGGTTGTAGAGGGTTGAGTTTTGTAACGGGGCTTGCGTCATACGAGGCAGTTTTCATGAATATGCGTTCAGTATTTGTTGGTGGAGGCGCTTTTTCAAAACGGATGCTCTCCCAGCCTCCCAACACTTGAACCTCATTAAAACAGCTTTTTTTACGAGAGACTTTTCGTTCGTATGAAACAGGTTAGTTTGTAAGAAACAACTTTTTCGTTTCAATAAAACTTTCCAAGTCTCCTTCGTTTCGTCTTTTCGCCACTAATCCAACAACATTAGTTTTTCTATCTGTTTTCGTCCCTCGTTTGTTTTTTCAAGCAAAAGTCAACGATATGACCATCCTCAGCCAACTCAAGCCCTGTAACTATAGCTTTCCGCCGTTGAAACAAGAAGGACCACTAACCGGCTGAAGCTCGCAAAGCACCAGTTCCACTGGCAACTGCAGCCGAAAAAGGCTGATGAGAAAGAGTTGAACGTCGTCTCGAAACTTCTTCGTCCCCGTTATAAGGGTCAGAGCAGCATGATGTTGCGTGGTGGTGAAGGGTGTTGCATTTTGTTGCATGTTGTTGCGTGGTGTTGCGTAGTGTTGCATGGTGTTGTGTAGTGTTGCATGGTGTTGCGTGGCTTCAGTGTGGCTCTGATTTTGACACAGTAGACGTGGTTTCATGATTTATTGCCTCGTCACCACGCTGACAACCTCGCCAAGCGGTCGTTGACTCCAAAAATAAAACGTCCCAAAATATAGCGCGCATGCGCTTTGAGTACACAGTTGCACAAGACGAAGCAAAATAACAATTGTGAGCGTTGAACTGACGATTTATAAAAGATTAGTGGAGAGAAACAACGTTACTTTCGCAACAAATCGCCCAGCGAGTTGCTTTCTCACAACTCACGACCGCTCAACCTCCCTCTGAATTCCACCGTCTTCGCATCACCGTACGTTGTGTTGTCAGGGCGGGTTCTTCGGCGGGGTCTGCAGCAGCCACGGCATTGAAGAGATGATGAAATTAAAAAAATTAAATAAAATTAAACATGAGTAAGCGTTTCAATAAAATTCTCAGAGGCCTACTGGAAGGCCCATCATGACGCATCTTCATCACGTCACTGTCTCTCTACCTCTTCCAACCATTCCACTACCCCTCTCCCTACCATTATTATTATTTTTTTTCAGGTTGTTGCTTTCTTTGAAGTTTTAAGCAACCTTATAGTAGCCCCTCTTCGGGTTTCAAGTGATTGTTTCCACTATTGCAATGTTGCTGCATCACCTGCTGCAATGTTGCTGCATCACCTGCTGCAATGTTGCTGCATCACCTGCTGCAATGTTGCTGTGTTGTCGTACTAGCGGTTTCTTTTTATGAGAAAATCCTTTAGAAACTCATGTGAAAATTTTTCATTGGCGAAAAAAATGAGAAGGAGAAGAAGAAGAAAAACGAAAAAAAAGAAGAATAAAGAAAAAGAAGAAGACGAGAAAGAAGAAAATATAAAAAAACTTGGTGTCGAAGGGGAGGCTGAAGTGATGAGTTGGTGAAGGTAGTTTGAATAAGGTCGCTGTGACTGTAATGATTGTCGTTTGGTGATGGAGTGGTGATGATGAGAATGAAAAAAACAATAGAAAGGAAAAGGTGATGAAGATTGAGAGAAAAAGCTGTGGGAAAGAAGGTTGATGAAGAGATAGTTTGGGTGAAGATGATGAAGGTAGAAAAGTAATGATGAAGGAGAGAGGTGGTGGAAGAGAAGAGTGGCCCAAAACACAGACTATTCTGTTGAATAGGATCCTGGATATTGGCTGCTGAGTGAGCTGAAGAAGAGGAGGAAGACGACGAAGAGGAAAGAAACTTTGCTGAAGGGCTGACTGCTTGTTCTGACTGCGGTGTGATTAGTGCATGAAAAATGAGGTAGAGAAAATTCCATGAAACTAGCAAAATGAAATATGAAGTGAAAGGAAATTTAATGAAGCAACGAAAGATGAAACGGCTGTGCGTTAAATAATTCAAACAAGAGGGGGGCTCACGAGCACTTAATGGCTGCAGAGTTCCCCAGGCGCCACTGATGCTAGGCCTTGCGACCGATCATCCATCTCTTGCACGAGGAAAAGAATGCCACTTTTTTTTTTCTTTTTCCTCTTTTTCTTCTTTTTCCTCTTTTTCTTCTTTTTCCTCTTTTTCTTCTTTTTCCTCTTTTTCTTCTTTTTCCTCTTTTTCCTTTTTTTATTTTTTTTATTTTTTTATTATTTCTCTTCTTTTTCCTCTTTTTCATCTTCTTCTTCCCAGTCAACGGTGGCAGAGCTTTGTGTGCAGAAGCCGAAGAGGCTTTTGCATCATTTCAGTCAATAAGGAGGATTAGTGTTCGAGAAGCAATCGATGATAAACTTTGCGGCGTGAAACCTCAAAAACTTGGCAGAAAACTATAAATTTGAAAAATTCGAACATCGAAAAGTCGACATGGATCGATGGATTTAACATGGAAATATTTTAAGTTGAACATCGCAAAAATCCATTTTCACATAAAAAGATTTACAGCGAATGAGAACAACAGCAGCGTGGTCTGCTTACACGAAGCTCTGCTCGCAAGGCTGCGAGGGAGTTTGCTGGGTGGCCTCTGGAGTGTGAGGACAGTGTGGGAGAATGAAAGAAAAGAAAAGAAAGTGAAAAAAATGGAATGATTGCATGCACAGAGTTTCTGTCAGCTCTGAAAACCCTCGAAGAAAATGAAAAGAGCTATGTCTATAAATCACGGCCATAATGAAAGAGATATTAAAGGTTGATTCGAGTGATGAAAAAGGATGTTCAAATGTAGAAGTTTCGGAAAGATTTTGAAAAAATTTGGATTTATAGAACGAGCCACTAAACCATAGGAAGAATAAAAAGAAGGGAGTTTTGTAGGAGGTTTAGCTAAATCTATAAACAAGAAGGAGGAAGGAGTTGAAAAAAGAGTTGGAGATGGTTGAAAAGGAAAGGGGGTGAAGAGGGGGTTGAAAAGGAAAGGGGGTGAAGAGGGGGTTGAAAAGGAAAGGGGGTGAAGAGGGGGTTGAAAAGGAAAGGGGGTGAAGAGGGGGTTGAAAAGGAAAGGGGGTGAAGAGGGGGTTGAAAAGGAAAGGGGGTGAAGAGGGGGTTGAAAAGGAAAGGGGGTGAAGAGGGGGTTGAAAAGGAAAGGGGGTGAAGAGAAAAGGGGTGAAGAGGGGGTTGAAAAGGAAAGGGGGTGAAGAGGAAAGGGGTGAAGAGGGGGTTGAAAAGGAAAGGGGGTTGAAAAGAAAAGGGGGTTAGGAAGAATATGGTGGTGTTCATGCAATGAAAGATTGGCGTGATTGTTGGCTTCAGAAAGATATGTGTGGAGTGAGACGATAAGAAGAAGGAAAGAAAAAAGAAAAAGAAAAAGAATAAAAAGAAAAAAAAATAAGAAAGAAGTCGATGGAGAATGAAAAAAAAAGAAAAAGAAAAAAACAAGAAAAAAAGAATAGTAATGCTACCATTGAAGAAAACTTTTGAGAAGTTGTGTAAGGCCCAATGACCACTGGGAACAAATACTAGGATACGACAAGGGAGCCGGGAGAGGGAGAAGTGAGTGAGGAGAGGAGATGAATGAATGTAACGACGCTGACGAGGCAGCAATGACTGAGGGAAGGATTCGAAAGCCGCAAGAGGCATTGTGATTCCTTCTTCACAAAATACTGCAGCAATCCACCCTATTTCAATGCCTCTAAACGCATTGTGAAGCCTTTGTGAAAGTTTTTGCTTCTCAGCTGCTTTCAAAATATTTTCAATGTTTTTCGATAAATTTTTTTCAAAAACCAAAATAAATTATCAATTATTTCGTTGATGATGGAGCGATGTTTTTGTTAATAATGGAAAGTTAGATAGTCAGCTTCAATGAGGCACAAGATGAATGGAAGGGCATGAGTTAAGGTGGTTTGGAGCTTCATGGCTCTTTGCTCGAGTAGTTGTCAACTTATCTTCTTCTTTTTCTTCTCTTTCTCCTTCTTGTTTTTCTCCTTCTTCTTTTTTTTTTCAATTTTTAAAATTTTCGAATCTTATTGCAGAAAAACGTAAAAGAAGGGCAGAGCAAAAAGGCATAGTAGAGAGGTGAGGCAGAAAAAGTCACAAAAAAAGGTGCTTGGCGCCTTGTGGAGTTTTAGAATCATGAATCACTGATGTGTTGTTGGCTGTGGTGACTAAATGAAATGGATGTGCTTTAGGGGTGGTGGTGCTTCAAGAAGAGGTGCTTCAAGGAGGGGTGCTTCAAAGAGGGGTGTTTTGAAGAAGGTTGTTTTGAGGAAGGTGTTTTAAGGAGGGATGCTTTGAAAAAGAGTGCTTTAGAAGGAATTTTTCAAACAGAGGTGCTTCAAAGAGTGCTTTAAAAAGGGATGCTTCGAGGAGGGATGCTTCGAAGAAGGGTTTTTCAAAGAGGGATGGTGCTTCAAGGAGGGATGCTTGGAGGAGGGGTGCTTGGAGGAGGGGTGCTTGGAGGAGGGGTGCTTAAAGAAGAGATGCGTTAAGAAGGAGTGATTCAAAAAAGAATGATTCAAGAGGAATGTTTTAAGGAGGGGTGTTTTGAGAAAGAGTTCTTCAAAAATGGGTGATTTAGGAAGAAGTGCTTTAAAAAGAGGTGCTTTAGGACGGGATGCTTCAAGGAGGAATGGTCTTTCAAGAAGGGGTGCTTCAAAGAGGGTGCTTTGAAAAAGGTGCTTCGAGGAGGGGTGTTTGAAAAAGGGTTGTTTTAAGAAGGGATAGTGCTTCAAGAAAAAGTGCTTCAAAGAAGGGTGTTGCAAAGAGGGATGGTTCTTCAAGGAGGGATGCTTTGAGGAGGGGTGCTTTGAGGAGTGGTGCTTTGAGGAGGGATGCTTCAAGGAGGGATGCTTTGAGGAGGGGTGCTTTGAGGAGGGGTGCTTTGAGGAGGGATGCTTTGAGGAGGGATGCTTCAAGGAGGGGTGCTTCAAGGAGGGGTGCTTTGAGGAGGGGTGCTTTGAGGAGGGGTGCTTTGAGGAGGGATGCTTCAAGGAGGGGTGCTTTGAGAAGGGGTGCTTTGAGGAGGGGTGCTTTGAGGAGGGGTGCTTTGAGGAGGGGTGCTTTGAGGAGGGGTGCTTTGAAGAGGGATGCTTTAAGAAGGGGTGCTTTGAGGAGGGGTGCTTTGAAGAGGGGTGCTTTGAGGAGGGATGCTTTGAAGAGGGGTGCTTTGTGGAGGGGTGCTTTGAGGAGGGGTGCTTTGAGGAGGGATGCTTCAAGGAGGGATGCTTTGAGGAGGGGTGCTTTGAGGAGGGATGCTTCAAGGAGGGGTGCTTCAAGGAGGGGTGCTTTGAGGAGGGGTGCTTTGAGGAGGGGTGCTTTGAGGAGGGGTGCTTTGAGGAGGGATGCTTCAAGGAGGGGTGCTTTGAGAAGGGGTGCTTTGAGGAGGGGTGCTTTGAGGAGGGGTGCTTTGAGGAGGGGTGCTTTGAGGAGGGGTGCTTTGAAGAGGGATGCTTTAAGAAGGGGTGCTTTGAGGAGGGGTGCTTTGAAGAGGGGTGCTTTGAGGAGGGATGCTTTGAAGAGGGGTGCTTTGTGGAGGGGTGCTTTGAGGAGGGATGCTTTGAGGAGGGGTGCTTTGAGGAGGGATGCTTTGAGGAGGGGTGCTTTGAGGAGGGGTGCTTTGAATAGGAATGCTTTGAGGAGGGGTGCTTTGAGGAGGGGTGCTTTAAGAAGGGGTGCTTTGAGGAGGGGTGCTTTGAGGAGGGGTGCTTTGAGGAGGGATGCTTTGAGGAGGGGTGCTTTGAGGAGGGGTGCTTTGAGGAGGGGTGCTTTGAGGAGGGGTGCTTTGAATAGGAATGCTTCGAAGAGGGGTGCTTTAAGGAGGGGTGCTTTAAGGAGGGGTGCTTTAATGAAGGACTAATTTAGAAGCACTTCAAAATTTCAAATTTTTCAACAATAAATGCAGTTAGTGGAAATAAATGAGTAACAAAAATCAGGATAGAAGACAGGATGGAAGACAGGATGGAAGACAGGATGGAAGACAGGATGGAAGACAGGATGGAAGACAGAATGAAAGACAAGACAGGATGGAAGACAGGATGGAAGACAGGATGGAAGACAGGATGGAAGACAGGATGGAAGACAGGATGGAAGACAGAATGGAAGACAGGATGGAAGACAGGATGGAAGACAGGATGGAAGACAGGATGGAAGACAGGATGGAAGACAGGATGGAAGACAGGATGGAAGACAGGATGGAAGACAGGATGGAAGACAGGATGGAAGACAGGATGGAAGACAGGATGGAAGACAGGATGGAAGACAGGATGGAAGACAGGATGGAAGACAGGATGGAAGACAGGATGGAAGACAGGACGGAAGACAGGATGGAAAACAGGATGGAAGATAGGATGGAAGATAGGATGGAAGACAGGATGGAAGACAGGATGGAAGACAGGATGGAAGACAAGATGGAAGACAGAATGGAAGACAGGATGGAAGACAGGATGGAAGACAGGATGGAAGACAAGATGAAAGAGTGTTTTTATTCGAGTAACAGGTTAGTCCTACCGCCGTTAAACGGCTTGCCACGAAGCTTCACAGATGCGTCGGTTTTGTCGTCAAGAAATAAACTTAATAATTCTGACTGTAAGTTCTCTGCAAGGAGTCCAAACACACCAAACGAGATTAAGCATAAAAAATCAAATATACAAAACCAACAGACAAAAAAACTACATGAACAAATGCAAAAAAGCATACAAACAAACAGAAACAAACATAAAAAAAACACAAACAAACCTAAGAACAAATACAAAAAACTAGGAACAAACACAAACAAGCTTAGGAACAAATAAAAGCAAGCGTTGATACAAACACAATTAGACACAATAATGAAGACAAAGTACATTGGAGACGACAGCGGTGCATTGGCAGGGTGGTCAGAAACTGCCTGGGACACGCGTGAAAGGAGTGTCAAGGCAGCAGACGATGAAGCTGTCGCCGTTTACTCATGCGTGACACAGTTCAAAAGACTTCCAAGACACCAGTTTGGAGTAATTACAAGAAATAAGTTCAGAGTACTCACATAACATCCGTTCAGAGTACCTACATAACATCCGTTTAGAGTACCTACATAACATCCGTTCAGAGTACCTACATAACATCAGTTCAGAGTACCTACATAGCATCAGTTCAAAGGACTCTGAAATTCCTTTCCACCCACATGCACAAAATTTACTACGAACTGTGTGAATTGAAAAAATAACAGCAACGAAAGCAACAACAGCATTAACCCACCTCGGTGCCTTGGTCGATGGGAGTTTTTGCGTCGTGGGGGTTGCTTGGGGGGGCGAAGGAAGGGTAGAAGGGTGACGTTGGCAGTTGAGGAGCCCAAGTGGTTGGATGCCACCACAACGTACACTCCCAAGTGACCCTCCTTCAGCCTCGAAATGAGCAGGCTGGAAAGGAAGAAAGAAGGGGGGCTGGGATGGCGAGTGGGAAGTTCTGGAGAAGTTGTCCGACTGAGGGCACTCAGATGAGGTTGGTTGCGCTGCTTGTTGCGGTAGTGGCTGTGTTGCTTGTGTCGCCATTGCGTCCTTCTTTTCGGCTGTGCGGTGTTGTGGTTGCTATGAACTTGTTGGGAGTTTTAGGCGCGAAAAGGGAAAAATTCAATTCATAAATCCATAAAATAACCGCAAACCTTTACAAATTTTCATGAACGAACAACCCGGCCAAAGGATTTTTATTTCGAATGCAAATTCCCACATTTTTCTTTCCTTTTTCAGAAGTGTTTGCTATTGGGGTGTTTGAGGAATGATTGCAAGCACATAGCAGCATCGACCTGTCTGTCCTGCAACCGCCTGCATGTCCCTTCCGAATGCTCTCTCACAATTAAAACTAATGCAGAAACGGAGGTGACAAGATGAAGTGTTTCGTAGGCGTTAAACACGCAATAGACACACACGAAAAAAGATCTTCGTCGCCCCCAGTCGAATGGGCTTCTTTGAGCCTCACGACATGCTGCATACCACCACGAGTGTTTTTACAACTCGTAACTTACGGCGACGAATATTGCTATAAAAGGCAACATAAAGGGATATTATTATAACTTCAACGTGATTAACAACTCTGCAATGGACCTCTCACTCATTAGTTGCAACTATTCTGCTCACCACAATCAACTCATTAACCAACACCAAACATCCACCACCAGACAGCCACCACCACTAGCATCACCACCACTAGCATCATCACCACCACCACCACCACCACCACCACCACCACCACCACCACCACCACCACACCGCCACCACCACACCGCCACCACCACACCGCCACCACCACACCGCCACTACCACCACCATCACCACCACCACAACCAGCAGCACCTTCAGACGGACGTGGATTGACTTATCAGATCGGAGTTCTTTGTTGCGACTGAACCAGCGAACCTGTTTGTTGGAGTCTTTCTGCAACGATGTTCCACAAAAGCACGTTGACTGAGCAAACACACCTCAAACCTTAAAACTCCACTTAAATTCCTACTCAACCTTCTATAAACAAGGATGGACAGAATGCTTATGAACACTAGCAAGATCCACCAACGTGAGGTTGCGGGTTCGATTCCACCTCACAGCCAATGTTGACGCTGTCGTTCAGTTTGACCCTGTAGGCGAGCACGCTGCAATTGAGTCTTGGAGCGACTGTGGAGGTGGTGGGTGCATGGTGTGGGGGTGGTGCATGACGTGGCATGTTGTGCGTTTTCGAACTGTTTTTGTTAAGCAATAGACAATGGTTTGATCAAGTTATGGTAGATTAGATTAGTTTGTTGTAATATGGTGGAAAGGAAGAGTTATAGAGAAAGAAGGTGAAGAATGAAAGGTTTTAGAGAACTGGGGGGGGGGGGGGGGAGCGGTGGTGGTGATGGAAGATAGGTGGTGGGGATGGAAGATAGGTGGTGGGGATGGAAAGTTGGTGATTAACGGGTGGTTCCTTCATTAGCATCGTTTGATTCATGACGTCAGAGATCTGATTGAAATCATTTTTCATGGAAAAAATGTTTTTTTTTTAGCCAAAAAGGTCGAAATATTGAAACAGGAACGCCATTGAACACGCCACAACGCCCTGCTTATTGATGCTAGTATCTCCTTGTGCTGATGCTGCCTTCTTGTTTATTCGCTCTCCTCAGTGCTTCTTTTTTTATAATCTTTTTTTTTTTACATTTTCTTTTTTTTTAATTTATACTTTTTGTTATTTCGGTTTTGTTGTTCAAGTTTTTTTACTGATGCAAGGCAGGAGATGCAATAAGGCACAAGAGCGCCTCATGCGCATCACAACGCCTCCGTTCTTCATCGTCGTCGCCATCGTTTTTGTTGTTTTATAAAGTTGTCCTGCATGAATAGAAAATTTTTCATTCGGAAAAGAATATTTTCATTAAAATTCCAAACAAATTCATAATAAAAGTTATTATTATTATTATTGGTATTATTATTTCTATTATTATTGTTATTAATATTATTTTATTAATATTCTGATCTTTAGGGTGGTAGAGAGTTTAGCGGCTTGTTTGCCAGGTGTCAATAGGATTCCATTTAACATGACCTTTTAATGCACCTTTCCATTCAAGCATCTTAAGCCTTCCTCTCCACACTTCAGTCACCATCCATCTCAACCACAATCCCCACACCTCCCTCCCATCATCATCGCATCAGACTCACTTACCGTGCAGCCACATTCCATTACCAATTCTTGCCATTCCAGGCCAACAAACATCACTTTTAATTGGACTTATGTGTTCTCTTCGATCTCGTGTCGGGCCCGTCTTTGGCGTGATTGGACGGTTTCCCTTATACACTCTGCACGTTGTTATGAACGGCCTCGTTCGCCATTCGTTTGCATGATTACCTGCATGCTCCTTCCAACTCAATAGCGGTGAGATGTTATCTCTTCTTCATTTCGTTCAGTCTGGCGTGCCTTGGAAGTCATTTCCACCATGAACTTCCTCCAGCCCGCCAATTTTGCTCTCACCGGTTCTAGGCTCACCAATTGATTCTCACGGGCACTCATTACACTTTGAGAGGTTTCACTCAATAATTCAACCAGGTCACGTACAAACATCGATTCAGCACGCTTAGTAAGAAGAAACCTTTTGTAAACTTCAAAGAAAGTGCGTGGTTGGAGTTCAAAATTCGGTTAAGCACTGTCTTTGGCACAGTTTTGAAAACTTTTGCGACGCCGTTGGTGCCAAGATGCATCGGCATTTGTCACTACTCTGGGTCTGCCAGCTGCGTGGGGGAAATAAGTTTGTTGCATGAACAACAGCTAACTTTCCTCTCTTAAGACCGAGGTTCTGTAGCTGCAGAGTGACACGTGGTTTCTCGTGGAAGAATAATGTCGATGAGCACGTGGTCTTTGCTCCTTTGTGGGGACATCATTGAAAGCGTGAAGTGGATACCCATGATGTGTCTGGGAATCGAATAGAGTCACTCGAATGGTTGTCCTAAGTGGCACACCTCTGTTGCCAAAGACACATCCGAAGCTGCCAAGCCTTCGTTTGTTACAGCTTCGGAAGTCGTTGAAGCGATGGACTGAATATGGAGGATTGTGTTTCAATCTGAAAAAATAACTTATAATTTGAAGGACTTTTGTGCCTTGATTGATCGACCATCGGCGAAGCAATTGACTTCGAAAATTTCTTTTTCTACAATTTTTATCCTTATTCATATTTTCAATTGAAAACATTCCTCGGACATTAGGACTAAGCTCCAGTATGAAAGGTTTGAGACTACTCGCCTCTCATGCAGTCCCGAAGGAATTTTATCTGCAGCCTCCGCGCTTTCTGACGTAGAGTTTTGACATTGCCACAAATATATTGATGGAGGTGTGTGTGTGTGTGTGAAGAGGAGTTGAAAGTTCGAATGGGGGAGGGAGGACTAATTATAACGTAGGAACATCGCTCAGAGAGGTTTGTGATGGTATTGCATTTGTCACTCCCGTCTGATCCACACTGGCACACAGTGTCGAAAGTCCGGTAAGGTAGGGATGCAGGAAAGATTTCTTGTCTTACCCGATGGAGGCGGAGTTTGGTTGGGAAATGAAGAGAGTCGAAGAAGAAAATGAAGATAGAGGTGAAGTCCATTAAGTGCAAGAGATGTGGAAAGTGCAAGAGATGTGGAAAGTGCAAGAGATGTGGAAAGTGCAAGAGATGTGGAAAGTGCAAGAGATGTGGAAAGTGCAAGAGATGTGGAAAGTGCAAGAGATGTGGAAAGTGCAAGAGATGTGGAAAGTGCAAGAGATGTGGAAAGTGCAAGAGATGTGGAAAGTGCAAGAGATGTGGTGTGGGATGTACAAAAGGTAGCGGTGTGGGATGTACAAAAGGTAGTGGTGTGGGAGGTGCGAGAAGTTGCAGAAGAAGTTAAACTGTGGAAGACAAACCCACATAGGACCACAATGGGCACTGCGAGAGAAGAGGCGGGGAAGACGGGGTGGGTGGAAGCGGAACATACCAGGTGCTTGGCATGGAGGGTGTGGAGGAAGGGAGGTGTCTGGAAGAAGAGACTGCTGCTGCTGTTGACGCTGCTCAAGTCTTCTGTTCTCTGGTGGGTGGAAAAGGAGGATGAGAAGAATGAGAGAGATGAGAGGGATGAGGAAAATGGGAAGGATGAGGAAAATGAGGAAGATTAGAATGATGAAGATAATGAAAAGAATGAAGAGGATAAAAATGATGAAAAGGAAGGAGAAGACGAGAGGGATGAAAAGAATGAGGATGAGAGATATGAAGAGGATGAGAAGGATGAGGAGGATAAGAGGTATGAGGAGGATGAGGTATGAGGAGGATGAGGTATGAGGAGGATGAGGTATGAGGAGGATGAGAAGGATGAAGAGGGTGAGAAGGATGAAGAGAAAGAGGTGTTGTGTTGTATGGAAGTTTTAGAGAAGAAGCGTTTGAGGTTTTCAATTAAAATGGATGTTTCATTCGGCTGCGCAATGAAACATTTATCGGCTTTCACCATCAGCTTTTCGAATATTATGTTCAATAATTGAAAAGTTCCAATATACTTTTTCACGTTTGAATACTTTGGTGTATAAAATTCTTTTGTGTGTATTCATAATTGATATTATAGATGTGAAAAGTAAAAATCTTCGCTGTAAGAAAATAGCTGGAAGTTTTTGTGAGAGTTGAAGTTCAAAATGCAAACAATGGGCGTAGACAGGACTTGGCACGTCAATGCAAGACAAAACATTGTAACAGAATGAATACCACATTACAATGCAACATTACAATGCAACATTACAATGCAACATTACAATGCAACATTACAATGCAACATTACAATGCAACATTACAATGCAACATTACAATGCAACATTACAATGCAACATTACAATGCAACATTACAATGCAACATTACAATGCAACATTACAATGCAACATTACAATGCAACATTAAAATGCAACATTACAATGCAACATTACAATGCAACATTACAATGCAACATTACAATGCAACATTACAATGCAACATTACAATGCAACATTACAATGCAACATTACAATGCAACATTACAATGCAATATTACATTGCAACTTTAAAGTTGTGAGCATTGAGAGGAAATCAAAAGATGCCTTCCTTGCATATGCTTAGAGGTGAATGAATGCAAAGCCACATAGCTCTTTGGCACAAATTCTCCTGGGGGACCACTCACTGGAATGTGGTGGGAGTGGTGAGAGGAGGTGGTGTTGAGGGGGTGGTGGTCAATAGTGAAGTTGATGAAGGGAGGTCTGGCACTGGAAATGCTCCATGCTGTGCAACTGTGGTATGGTGGTGTTCAGTGATGGAGTGGTGAAGTGGTGGTGACGTGGTAGGGTGGTATAGAGCGATTGAGGGTTAGGGATGGAGATATTGCTTGGAAAAGGAAAGAAGAGATTGGTAGAATGAGTAAAAGCACTGGAAAGCACAAAAATTTGTTTTTCAATTGAAACAGAAGCAAAAGACGCGTCGACAAAATCTGAGTAGGGCGGGAGTTTAATGAGTAGTTGCCTCATAAAGCGTCGAATCAGCAGACGAGAAATGAATATGCAGGAGATTAAGTTGCCGTTGATTGATGGGGGTCTGATAGAGGCGTGCATGCGGTGGTTCGATGCAGCAGTGAGCAATCGATCAGGCCAGGAATGCATCAATTAACACATGATAAGTCACGTCCGCTAGCAAAAGTATTGCAAAGATGCGGGATGAGGAGGAGGGGAGGCACGATTAGAAATTCATGGGCAGCTGACAGGCTGAGTGGCGTGTGTAAGCAAGCAGAAGAGAAGTGTGATGAACGCAGTAATGAATAAATGAGAGGTGCACGGGAGATTGAGTGAGCTATGGATCAGAGAATTCAGCGGTTCATCCGGGGGATGCATAGAAACCTCTCAAACTTCATGAGCAGAGAAGTCTTCTGAAGAAGAAAAGCTGTTGGAACTAACAAGGCGAGTCCCTCACTTTGATGGCTCCTCATAGGAGGGTGGAAGGAGGGTGGGAAAGAAAGAGGAAGAGAAAAAGAAGGAGGAAAAGAGAAAAGAAGAGAAAAAAAAGAAGGTTAAAAAAAAGAAGAAAATAAAGAAGAAAATAAGCAGGAGGAGGAGGAAAATGTTGACTACAGAAACAACAAATACATATAAATAAGTTGAAATCCAAGTGAGGAATGCAGTTTGAAGGCAACTCTGGCTGATTAAATTCAAAATCTGAAGTGACTGGCAGCTCGAAGGGAGTCTGATGTGGACGAGGCTCACAAGAGGCAATTATGAAATAATCTGTTCGAAGCTTTCAAAGAAGGGCTGGGTGGAATAGAAGGAAACTTGAGAATCGCAAAAGGTTTAGAAAAAACGAGTGTTGAAGGAATCAAAAAAAACGAAGATGACCACAGCTTTAAGGGAACTTCAGAAAGATTCCGAAACAAAAGGCACGAAGACAACGATGGAAAGAAGCCGCAAGAGATCAAGCTTAGGTTGGATCATATTGAAATGCAAATGAAGATGAGGTTGGAATAGATTGAAGAGCACCTGAGGTTGTGAGTCTGACCCTCCTGCCACACCAGTGCCTCCCCTGCAGACAAGTGCCTGCCCTGGTGGCTGAGAAGAAGGCTGCTCAGAGGCACTGGGGGGTGTACAAAGTGGGGCGTGGGTAGTGAATGATTGAATGAATGGATGCATGAATGAAAAGATAATTGGATGCATGAAAGGGTTCATGGTGGTTGCATGGTGGTTGCATGGTGGTTGCATGGTGGTTGCATGGTGGTTGCATGGTGGTTGCATGGTGGTTGCATGGTGGTTTCATGGTGGTTGCATGGTGGTTGCATGCTGGTTGCATGCTGGTTGCATAATGGTTACATGATGGTTGCACGGTGGTTGCATAGCGGTTACATGATGATTGCATGATGGTTGCATGGTGGTTGCATGGTGGTTGCATGGTGGTTGCATGGTGGTTGCATGGTGGTTGCATGGTGGTTGCGTGCGTAGTTGCATGGGTGAAGGGATGAGAGGGCATGTACGTGGTTGCATGAGATTGCAAGTTATCAAAATGTTGAATTAAATTGTTTAAGAAACAATCAGTTATCGTAAAAGTGATTCACGATGGGATATGTGGTAGGGTGCATGGTGGGGTGCATGGTGGGGTGCATGGTGGGATGCATGGTGGGTGCATGGTGGGGTGCATGGTGAGATGCATGGTGTAGTGAATGATGAGGTGCATGATGGGGTGCATGGTGGATGCATGATGGGATGCATGGTGGGGTGCATGGTGGGGTGCATGGTGGGTGCATGGTGGGATGCATGGTGGGATGCATGGTGGGATGCATGGTGGGGTGCATGGTGGGGTGCATGGTGGGATGCATGGTGGGTGCATGGTGGGATGCATGGTGAGATGCATGGTGTAGTGAATGATGAGGTGCATGATGGGGTGCATGGTGGATGCATGATGGGATGCATGGTGGGGTGCATGGTGGGGTGCATGGTGGGTGCATGGTGGGATGCATGGTGGGATGCATGGTGGGATGCATGGTGGGATGCATGGTGGGGTGCATGGTGGGGTGCATGGTGGGGTGCATGGTGGGGTGTATGGTGGTTGCATGGTGGGGTGCATGGTGGGGTGCATGGTGGGGTGCATGGTGGGATGCATGGTGGGATGCATGGTGGGATGCATGGTGGGGTGCATGGTGGGGTGCATGGTGGATGCATTGTAGGTGCATGAAGGATGCATAATGGTAACATTATGATTGTCTTTTCTTGCTGTGTGCAGAAAAGGCTCAGCAAACCAGATTAACTCGCGTGTTTTGGGGTTGACAAATCGATGGGATGGCGCTGTAGTGGTTTGTCTCAGCCTCGTCGGTGAGTAATGAGGACGAATGTTCAGAGTGGGAAATATATGGGAGAAATCCTTCAGAGTGGACAATGAAATCAATTCAGACGGCAAATAAAGCCTTCACTTTCTCAAACGCAATTAAATCTGAAACCGAACCACTATTCCCTACACCAATCTTTGAGACTCTCAAATTATTATTTATATTATTGTTTTTATAATTATTAATGTTTTTTTATTTATTTTTATTTATTTTTTTTGAATATTGTTATTTAAATAGGTATAATTGTTATTGTTGTTATGTACAATAACACTATGACTAGTATTCTTCTCTCTCTTCTAAAATCCCTCAATTTCTTCTTCTTCTTCTTCTTCTTCTTCTTCTTCTTCTTCTTCTTCTTCTTCTTCTTCTTCTTCTTTTTCTTCTTCTTTTTCTTCTTCTTCTTCTTCTTCTTCTTCTTTTTCTTCTTCTTTTTCTTCTTCTTCTTCTTCTTCTTCTTCTTCTTCTTCTTCTTCTTCTTCTTCTTCTTCTTCTTCTTCTTCTTCTTCTTCTTCTTCTTCTTCTTCTTCTTCTTCTTCTTCTTCTTCTTCTTCTTCTTCTTCTTCTTCTTCTTCTTCTTCTTCTTCTTCTTCTTCTTCTTCTTCTTCTTCTTCTTTTTCTTCTTCTTTTTCTTCTTCTTCTTCTTCTTCTTCTTCTTCTTCTTCTTCTTCTTCTTCTTCTTCTTCTTCTTCTTCTTCTTCTTCTTCTTCTTCTTCTTCTTCTTCTTCTTCTTCTTCTTCTTCTTCTTCTTCTTCTTCTTCTTCTTCTTCTTCTTCTTCTTCTTCTTCTTCTTCTTCTTCTTCTTCTTCTTCTTCTTCTTCTTCTTCTTCTTCTTCTTCTTCTTCTTCTTCTTCTTCTTCTTCTTCTTCTTCTTCTTCTTCTTCTTCTTCTTCTTCTTCTTCTTCTTCTTCTTCTTCTTCTTCTTCTTCTTCTTCTTCTTCTTCTTCTTCTTCTTCTTCTTCTTCTTCTTCTTCTTCTTCTTCTTCTTCTTCTTCTTCTTCTTCTTCTTCTTCTTCTTCTTCTTCTTCTTCTTCTTCTTCTTCTTCTTCTTCTTCTTCTTCTTCTTCTTCTTCTTCTTCTTCTTCTTCTTCTTCTTCTTCTTCCTCTTCTTCTTCTTCTTCTTCTTCTTCTTCTTCTTCTTCTTCTTCTTCTTCTTCTTCTTCTTCTTCTTCTTCTTCTTCTTCTTCTTCTTCTTCTTCTTCTTCTTTTCCCCCTTCCTTCCTTCTCCTCCATCCATCTCATCTTTCACTTTTTCCTCCTCTTCACCAGGTCCACCAAGGATGATACTTCATACCTTCCCCACACAACTCCTCCCTCCCACACTCCTTATTTCAGCCACACACCCCTCTATGGATCCCCCACTCAATGGCAGTCACTAAAGCAACCACTCTGCTAATTTGAGGCCAAGAACAATACCACCTTTCGTTTTCTATTCTTTGTGACCTAACATTACGCTTCCTAGGGCAACAAAACCAACCATCACTACTGCATCTTCCAGTGCATGCCATTACCGGGAGTTGAATTGCAAAATTCACGTTTGAATGTTTTGAGAACGAAGCACTAAAAAACAGCATTATAACATTTCCACGACTGATTTGTTGCGCAGAGACGCAGTTTATGGCTGGGTGCATCAGAGCGACCATAAGTCAAGTCCCTCCTCCCCCGATTGCTTGTTTCTTCTGTGCTTAATTAAGAGAGCAGCATACGTTGTTATGAGTTGCAAGAAAAGCAATATTTCCGCCGCTGCTTCCTTGTGTGGCTGGTGTGGTTGGTGTGGCTGGTGTGGTTGGTGTGACTGGTATGGCTGGTGTGGCTGGTGTGGTAAGTGTGGTTGGTGTGGTTGATGTGGTTAGTGTGGGTGCTGTGGTTGGTGTGGTTGGTGTGGGTACTGTGGTTGGTGTGGTTGGTGTGAGTGCTGTGGCTAGTTTGGCTGGTGTGGCTGGTGTGGCTGGTGTGGCTGGTGGGGCTGGTGTGGCTGGTGTGGCTGGTGTGGCTGGTGTGGCTGGTGGGGGTTTCGAAGTTCGGTGGCTAAAACTACTTTGATAACATTCGTTGTTTTATTGTATTGTAATTTATTTCATTGTATTGTAATGCATTTTATTGTTTTTTTATTGTATTTTATTCAATTTTTTGTATTGTTTTGTATTGTAATGTATATACGGTTTTATATTGTATCCCCGTTTGGTGGCACCATGGAGAGCAGCGAGGGTGGGGTGCGTAGCCTTTCAGTTGTGGGCCAATATTTATGTGGGGGAAATTTGCCTTGAAAGCAGAAGCAGCTCATAATTTCTAATTCGAGACAAAACGAAGTTCAGTGGGGTTAATATGGCGAGGCACGAGACGAGGAGTTATGAAGGAAGAGAACTTAGAAGTTTTTAAAGACGCTCCAACTGCTCACCAATGACTGTGAGACGCAGTAAGGCGGTGGAGGTGGGAAGGTTGATGCATTCCAGCGTGCCACTGTCTTCTCCCATCACCCCTGTGTGTGTGTGTGTGTGTGTGTGTGTGTGTGTGTGTGTGTGTGTGTGTGTGTGTGTGTGTGTGTGTGTGTGTGTGTGTGTGTGTGTGTGTTTGTGTGTATGTGTGTGTGTGTGTGTGTGTGTGTGTGTGTGTGTGTGTGTGTGTGTGTGTGTGTGTGTGTGTGTGTGTGTGTGTGTGTGTGTGTGTGTGTATATGTGTGTGTGTATGTTTGTTTTTGTTTGTATGTGTGTGTATGTTTGTTTTTGTTTGTATGTGTGCGTGTTTGTGTGTGTTTGTGTGTGTGTGTTTGTGTGTGTGTGTGTGTGTGTGTGTGTGTGTGTGTGTGTGTGTGTGTGTGTGTGTGTGTGTGTGTGTGTGTGTGTGTGTGTGTGTGTGTGTGTGTGTGTGTGTGTGTGTGTGTGTGTGTGTGTGTGTGTGTGTGCAGTGCCGACCGAGATAGTGGAGGGTGAGAGTGGTGAGGTTGTAGTTGTAGCGGTAGACGAGGTGGTAGCGCTTGATGCGGGAAAAGGGAGCCTTAACGTCGTTGTTGTCGGCGATGTTGAGAGTCTTGTCAGCTGTGGTAGTGGTGGTGGTAGCGAGAAAATGACAGAATTGATAAAAGATTGAAATGAGATTGAAAAGTTCAAATGAACAGGCAGAAGGAAAGAGAGGATGGAAAGAAGAGGACGAGGAGTTGAGTTTGGGATGAGTTTTGGTGGTTGGTGTGGAACGAAAAGACCGGGTTGAAAGGTTTATTGGGAGATATGGAGCCGAATGCGAAAGGTTCGCCATAAAGGTTCCCAAAGAGGAAGATGGCTTGGAAATATTGACGTGTCAAGGAATTTGCAAATAAGAAAAAAATGAAGAACAGAAACGAGTAAAAAAATAAAAAAAATAGAAAACAAACTTTGAGAAAAAAATTAAAAACAGAAGGTAATTGAGAATTCCAAGGAAAAGAAGAAAGCTCGGAAATGGAGTTGAGACGAGAATATTCATTGGATCAAACAAACTCTCAAGTGTTTCAAAAGGAAACATTATAAAGCGGAGAATTTTAAGAGACATAAAGGAGGTAAATTAATTAGGAAAAATAGGAGAGAAGAAAAAGGAAGATGAAAAAAAGTAGAGAAAAAAGAAAATGGGAAAAATGGAAAAAAGAATAAAAATAAAAAAAGACAAAAAAATTAAAGTTAAAAAATGGAAAAAAAGTATAATAAAAAAATAAAATAATTAAAAGAAAAAAAATGAAGAGCAAAAAAGAAGAAAAAGAAGTAAAGGAAACTCGTTGGGCGAATATTTTTTAATCTAAGCAAAGACGATGTTGTGAAAATGGGATGGCTGTGACACGCAATAAAGGGAGAGAGAGAGAAAGATAAGAAGAAGAAGAGATGAGAAGAAAGAAAGAAAAAAAGAAAAAGAAGAAAAAAAAACGGAAAAAAGAAGGAGAAAAACAGAAAAAGAAAAAGAAAGACAGAGAGTAAGAGACAGAGAGAGTGAAAGTAAGAGACAGAAAGAGTAAGGGACAGAGATAGAGAGAGTGAGAGTAAGAGACAGAGAGAGTGAGGGACAGAGACAGAGAGAGTGAGGGACAGAGACAGAGAGAGTGAGGGACAGAGACAGAGAGAGTGATAGTAAGAGACAGAGAGAGTGAGAGTAAGAGACAAAAAGAGTGGGGGTAAGAGACAGGAAGAGTGAGGGACAGAGACAGAAAAAGTGAGGGACAGAGACAGAGAGAATGAGAGACAGGGACAGAGAGAGTGAGGGACAGAGAGAGTGAGAGTAAGAGACAGAGAGTGAGAGTGAGAGTAAGAGACAGAAAGAGTGAGAGTAAGGGACAGAGAGAGTGAGAGTAAGAGACAGAGAGAGTGAGAGTAAGAGACAGAGAGAGTGAGAGTAAGGGACAGAGAGAGTGAGAGTGAGAGACAGAGAGAGTGAGAGTAAGAGACAGAGAGAGTGAGAGTGAGAGACAGAGAGAGTGAGAGTAAGAGACAGAGAGAGTAAGAGACAGAGAGAGTGAGAGTGAGAGACAGAGAGAGTGAGAGTAAGGGACAGAGAGAGTGAGAGTGAGAGACCGAAAGAGTGAGAGTAAGAGACAGAGAGAGTAAGAGACAGAGAAAGTGAGAGTGAGAGACAGAGAGAGTGAGAGTAAAAGACAGAGAGAGTGAGAGTAAGAGACAGAGAGAGTGAGAGTAAGAGACAGAGAGAGTGAGAGTAAGAGACAGAGAGAGTGAGAGACAGAGACAGAGAGAGTGAGGGACAGAAAGAGTGAGAGTAAGAGACAGAGAGAGTGAGAGTAAGAGACAGAGAGAGTGAGGGACAGAGAGAGTGAGAGTAAGAGACAGAGAGAGTGAGGGACTGAGACAGAGAGAGTGAGGGTGTGTAGAAAGGGGTAATGGTGAAAAAAAGAGTGAAAGAAGGTGTTGGAAAAAGTGGAGAAAGAGAAGGAAATGTGAAAAAAGGGGATGAAAAGAAAAAGATGGAGAAGAGAATGGAAAAATGAGATGTGGAAAAAATGAAGCGAAGCAATTGAGTTGGTGTGGAAGGTAGGGGAGGGTGAGGAGGGTGGAAAGCGAGTGGTGTGGAAGGTAGGAGGGGGTGAGGAGGGTGGAAAGCGAGTGGTGTGGAAGGTAGGAGGGGGTGAGGAGGGTGGAAAGCGAGTGGTGTGGAAGGTAGGAGGGGGTGAGGAGGGTGGAAAGCGAGTGGTGTGGAAGGTAGGAGGGGGTAAGGAGGGTGGAAAGCGAGTGGTGTAGAAGGTAGGAGGGGGTGAGGAGGGTGGAAAGCGAGTGGTGTAGAAGGTAGGAGAGGGTGAGAAGGGTGGAAAGCGAGTGGTGTGGAAGGTAGGAGGGGGTGAGGAGGGTGGAAAGCGAGTGGTGTGGAAGGTAGGAGGGGGTGAGGAGGGTGGAAAGCGAGTGGTGTAAAAGGTAGGAGAGGGTGAGGAGGGTGGAAAGCGAGTGGTGTAGAAGATAGGAGGGGGTGAGGAGGGTGGAAAGCGAGTGGTGTAGAAGGTAGGAGGGGGTGAGGAGGGTGGAAAGCGAGTGGTGTGGAAGGTAGGAGGGGGTGAGGAGGGTCGAAAGCGAGTGGTGTGGAAGGTAGGAGGGGGTAAGGAGGGTGGAAAGCGAGTGGTGTAGAAGGTAGGAGGGGTGAGGAGGGTGGAAAGCGAGTGGTGTGGAAGGTAGGAGGAGGTGAAGAGGGTGGAAAGCAAGTGGTGTGGAAGGTAGGAGGGGGTGAGGAGGGTGGAAAGC
>OX387250.1:5952743-5982743 GCA_947562095.1 Branchellion lobata
ATGAAGTTTGAATTTGTATGCATGGAGGATTATGTCGTGAAAGTTCCTCCTTTACAGACATATGCTCAGACATTCATGCATATCTCGTGCAATTTATCAGCTCTTTCGTTTCAACACACGAATATTTAACCCTCAGAAGGGACATAGAGGCGACGGAAAAGGGTTTTGACTTTTATAATGTACAAATTTGCTTTTTTATTGAAAAAATTAAAAAAATTAACGAGTTGAGATTTTCAACGGGATTGTAGTGCATTGTGGTGTAAAGGCTGAATGGTAATGGTTGGGGTGGAGAAGAGGCTAGATGGTGATAGTTGGTTGGGGTGGAGGGGAGGTTAGGTGGTGATAGTTGGTTGGAGTGGAGGGCAGGTTAGGTGGTGATAGTTGGTTGGGGTGGAGGGCAGGTTAGGTGGTGATAGTTGGTTGGGGTGGAAGGGAGGTTAGGTGGTGATAGTTGGTTGGGGTGGAGGGCAGGTTAGGTGGTGATAGTTGGTTGGGGTGGAGGGCAGGTTAGGTGGTGATAGTTGGTTGGGGTGGAGGGGAGGTTAGATGGGGATAGTTGGTTGGGATGGAGGGGAGGTTAGGTGGTCATGGTTGGTTGGGGTGGAGGGGAGGTTAGGTGGTCATGGTTGGTTGGAGTTCAAACAAAGCCATTGAGAATGCTTCAGTCCTGCATGGTTTTCCACAAAACGCCATAAATCATCATAATTTTCTTGGAACCTGTTATCTCGTGCAAGCCCTCATACTATTTGTCATTCTTGCTTGCTTACTTTTGCTTCTCTGTTTGCTCGTTTGTCTGTTTCCGTGTGTTTGCTTATAGGTCTGTCTTCGTGAGTTTGTTTGTGTTTCTGTTTCCATGTGTTTGCTTGAGTGTCCGTCTCTGTCTACGTGTGTTTGCTTGTGTGTCCGTCTCTGTCTACGTATGTTTGCTTGTGTGTCTGTTTCTCTCGCTGTATGTTTGTTTGTGTGTTTGTCTTGACGTCGTATAAATTAGCGATGCTTGTTTTATACGCCTTTGCAGTCGTGGTGTTTATCTTTTCCATTATCTTCCCCACTCTCTACTGCTATCCTCACCATTTTCCTTTTTAACTCTTCTTTCTAATTCTCTTTCTAAGTTTCTTCTTTCTCCATTTTCTTCTTAAAAACCCTACACCTTCACTTTCTTCTCTTCAACCCCCTTTCCTTTTCCTCTCAAATCCCCCTTCTCCTTCAGTTTTCCTCCTCTTCTCATTTGATCTCCTATTTTCATTAATTTTCTTTTATATTCTCCTTAACTTTCTTCCTTTTTTTGTAAGATAATGGCGTTACTGCCGAAAGACCACATGACTAATATGATGTATTTCCCGGTACAAAAAGGTCCGAACCTTGTAACGGTATTTTGGGAGATGTTACTCTGCCCGCCATCATTTAATGTAAAGTTATTCTTGAAATATTATTTCATGCCTAGCTGTTGGCCACAGTGGCGATGATTCAATTGCTTTTCAAGTACCAGTTGATATTTTTAAGTTTGAAATGACATAGTTACATGTTAATGTCAATATCCGCTAGACTGACACTTCGGTCAGCCATTCAAGGCTTGATATGAAGTTTAATATCATTTAAGTTAAAATACTTAAAATCGTAACACACACACACACACACACACACACACACACACACACACACACACACACACACACACACACACACACACACACACACACACACACACACAACACACACACACACACACACACACACACACACACACACACACACACACACACACACACACACACACACACACACACACACACACACACACACACACACACACACACACACACACACACACACACACACACACACACACACACACACACACACACACACGAATTACCACAAGCACCATAATGCAACAGATCAAACCCTTCAACACAACATGAAATCGTCATCCTTTTGTCCACTTGAGACAAGGGCGTACCTTTAGTGGAACTACACACCTTAAACAGTGAATTGTGGGAGGTCAGCCGTTGCCCATGCCAAACACAGGGCCTGACCGCTTTCAAACCTCCACTCTGATTTTTCTTCGAATGTTCCTCTTGGGGTCTTTTTCGTCATCAGATACAGTGGTGGTGCAGGGAAGGTTCGGAAACAGGTTTCCTTCCTCCGACACGTTTGTGGTCTTTCTACGCTTTTAACCCATTGATCGACACCTCACAGAGCCATGGCAAACACTTAACCAACCATTACCATAAGGGCAGATTAACGGTGGCAATGCATTCAGTCTCTTCATGACACGCCCGTTGGATAGTGCCGGTGCCTTATAATGGTTAATGTGTGTTCGGGCGCCTTCTGTGTGTATTGTGCGTGCTCATTCTTGTTTATGCTTGGGGTATTCTCAATAACGTACAATGGGTGTCTCGGACACCCTGCTGCTGTAGGATGGTTGGGTCGGACAGCCTTAATAGTGTTTTATGGGTGGTTCAGACATCCTTTATGGCATATGATGGGTGGTTTAAGCATCCTTAACGCTATATGATGGCTGGCTCATGAGCCCTTATTAATGTGTGATGGGTGCTTCATAATTCATGGCACGCAGTTTGGAATCAGGAATGAAGAGGCATTACCAGTGATATTGGTGTAATACGGGCGTTTCAACATCGAGGTCAGCACCGAAACCTTCATGCATTTCATCCTCCAAAGTTACCCACTTTACAGCCCCTGCATGGGCAGTCTGCGTATTTAACTTTTTATTTATTTATTATCTTAGTTTTTTTATTTTTTTCTTCGATTTATTTTACATTATTTTTTTCACTTTTTTATTTTCTAATTTTGCTTTTTTATTTTATAGTTTTATTTTCAATTATTTTTTTGTTTTTTTTTTGTTTTTTTTGTTTTTTTTGTTTTTTTTTGTCATTTATTTTTATATCATTCTCATTATTATTTATGCCTGCTGCATTCCACATCGGTCCACCTGCTAATTCGGTCCATACATACGAACGCCCGAACGCTTCCAGTTGTTTTGCCTTCCTGCGTGCTTCCTTGCGCAATATGCTTCAAACATCCCCCAAGACGTCGGATCTTCAACATGAAGCAAGGCTGTTCAACACCACACCGCACCACACCGCACCACACCACACCACACCACACCACACCACACCACGCCACACCGCACTACACCACGCCACATCACACCACGCCACATCACACCATACCACGCAACAACAACAGAAAATCAGCCACAACATCAGACAACCAGTTACACGTGGGGACGTGTGGATGAACAAAATATATATAAATTCACAACACACAAAAAACCACAACACACAAAGGACTACAACACACAAAGGACCACAACACACAAAGGACTACAACACACAAAGGACCACAACACACAAAGGACTACAACACACAAAGGACTACAACACACAAAGGACCACAACACACAAAGGACTACAACACACAGAAGTTACAACACACAGGAGTTACAACACACAGGAGTTACAACACAAAAGCTACAACACGAAGCCTTTCAGGCGAGAAAGACATCAAACTGCCGTGAAGGCTGCACAAGATTCCTTGATGAATGTTTGGAGATTGTTTTATAATGCAATGACAAGCCAAGATTGATTGTCGTTCAATGTGCTGGAAGAACGATGGGCTGTGCTGGCACCCTTTCAAGAGACACCCCTCTACACACACCCTTCAACACACACCCTTTCCAGAGGCACTTCTCAACACACACCTCTTAACACACAGCCCTCAACACACAGCCCTTGACACACAGCCCTTAACACACAGCTTTTGACACACAGCCCTCAACACACAGCCCTCAACACACACTCTTCAACGCACAGCTTTCAACGCACCTCCCAACAAACAGCCCTCAACACACAGCCCTCAACACACAGCCCTCAACACACAGCCCTCAACACACAACCCTCAACACACAGCCCTCAACACACGACCCTCAACACACACCCCTCAACACACAGCTTTCAACACACACCCCTTATCACACAGCCTTCAACACAGCCTTTGACACACAGCCTTCAACACACACCCCTCAAAACACACCCTTCAATACACAGCCCTCAACACACACCCTTTCATCATATATACTTGGCATAAGATAACATTTCTCACCAATCGCTCACAATTCTTTGGAAATGCTTACGGATTCTTGTGTTCATCGATATGGGGATGAGTCAACAGGTGAGCGAACAGCTGTGCTTGCTTGCAAATTTGTCGAAACAATAGCAGAGTGTTGCATGAGAAGTCGTGATGGTGTGGGAGAAAGGGTGTGAGAAAGAAGGGTGTGGAAAAAAGAAAATAAATGGAAAAAAAAGAAAAAAAAGAGATAAATTCGAAAAACTCAAAATTATAAAAAGTTGGAAATGAAGGAGAAGAAATGAAAAGATATGGGAAAAGGAGAAGGAGGAGGAGGAGGAGAATGAAGAAGAGAAAGAGAGATGAGGAAGAGGAGAATGAAGAAAAGAAAGAGAGAGGAGGAGGAGGAGAATGAAGAGGAAGAGGAAGAAAAAAAGAAAGAGGAAAGGAGGAGGAAAAAAAAGAAGAGGAAAAGGAGGAGGGAAAAAAAAGGAAAAAGAAATGAAAAAAGAGAAGGAGGAGAAAAAGGAAGAGGAAAAGAAAAAAGAAGTAGAGGAGGAGGAAAAAGAGAAAAATAAAGAGAAGGAAGAGAAGGAGGAGGAAAAGAAAGAGAAGGAGGAGGAGAAGGATGAAGAAGGGGGAGAAGAAAAAGGGTAACGCCTGATTAATGTGTTTTCACAATTTTCAATTCACTGAAAGGCAACATAAAGGGAAAGGCTGATGAGGCTTCGATGCCAGAGTGCGTTCACCTTTTCATTATTCTGCGACTCCAACTCACCGAAAGCCATTCAACAATTTATCAAAAAAATTAACAAAGAAAAACAGTTTGAAGTATCGGATGACTGCGTGGTCCTTTATGGGAAGTCGTTGTGGCATGAGAAAGTGTTGTAAGACTGTCGTTGTAGTTCAGAGACGCTCCAATTTATCTCCTATCTAGTTCTTTTTTCGATTTCAATTCCAACAAATTATTCTGAAGTTGTTTTTTTATCAGAAACTACTCATTCATCTACCACTCCAGCTTCTCTCGTAGACACTCTTCAAAACTATCTTATCGCTCATTTTCTGACTGTTCTTCCAATCACAGTACTACGTACCTCTATATATACTTTCCAACGACCTTTCCAGTTATTCTTTCAACTCCTCTTCTACTTCCTCCATCTTTTCTTCCACCCTCCCTTCTACCTCTTCTAGCATCGCTTCCTTCTTCTTTTCTGTTTTTTTCTTCTCATTTTTTTCTTCTCTACCTTCTTCTCTTCCTTCTATTTTTTTATATATTTTTTTCTTCTTTTTCTTCTCTTCTCTCTTCTTCCCTTCTTTCTCTTCCTCGCAAGTGCCTTTTTTAATGGCTTCTTTATCGGCAGCTTGGCCTTCGAGAGGGCATTTCAGATCAGTATCTTTTGAACATTGATTCGGCGCCGCTTCATTACTCCATGCCTGTCTAACTACTCGCAACACCACAGCATCTATTCGTTTCGGGAGTGGCCCCGCGATTGATAGCATTATTCAAATAATTGCATCAGAAAATTAAGTTTAGAATTCATTTTGCGAATTGAAAAATTAACTTTGCAAATAAATTTGGAAAATAACTTTGGAAAATAAATTTGGAAATAACTTTGAAATTGAATTCTCAATTAAATTCGGAATTAAGTTCGTTTTTCAATCAATGTGTGACCGCGCACAGAGTCGCTGGGACGGCGGCTTTGTGGCAACAATCAACAAAAGATTTGTGTCCAGCCGAGCAGTTGTTCAAACACAGAACACCACCTCAAGCTTGGAGAGGTAACTCTAGCAGGTCTGGGTGCTCAGGCAGTGGATGAGAAGTGTTTCAGGAGGTCGCTCTTGCATGCCTTTTCTATTTCCCTAATTGAATCAATTTTCCGGCCGCATAAAGACTTTTTAACATTGCGATAAGCCTTCTATAAACGCCAGGCTTGTATGAACTCATGAGAAATTGATAATCTGTTGCTTTTTCCTTTTAGCACGCAATGCTGCAAAAACATTGTCACGATGGACTTATTTCTGTTGAATTATGGGTACTTAGTGATGTTTCAAGGCTCACGACATGTAAATGATCTGCAGCCTGTCCTTCCATTGGCCGCACAAGTGACCGCCAAATTATTTTCCATTTGATAAATAAACGTTTTGCATTTTTTAAATATTTCCAACAAGTAGACAACAGCGAGAATGCGTGAGATTTAATTGTTGGTGGAGGGTGTTGGAGGGTTAATTGTAGGCAGGTGGTTGAAAGGGGGCTGTTGGGGAATGGTTGTTGGAAGGTGGTTATTGGAGACCAGAAATTAACACAGAAACAATTCCATTGTTCCAGCAACATTGGCTGAAAGCTTTAATGTCTCAAAGGTGTAACAAGTGAGACTGCATATATATATGTCAACTGAATCCTTTCACCACCATCCAGCTTCCTCCACCACCTTCCACCACCATCCAGCTTCCTCCACCACCTTTCACCACCATCCAGCTTCCTCCACCACCTTCCACCACCATTCATCTTCCTCCACCACCTTTCACCACCATCCAGCTTCCTCCACCACCTTTCACCACCATCCAGCTTCCTCCACCACCTTTCACCACCATCCAGCTTCCTCCACCACCTTTCACCACCATCCAGCTTCCTCCACCACCTTTCACCACCATCCAGCTTCCTCCACCACCTTCCACCACCATTCATCCTCCTCCACCACTTTCCACCGCCATTCATCTTCCTCCACCTCCTTCCACCGCTCTCCGTTACTACCACACTGAAGAATGGAGACATAGTGCGCAGGGAGACTAAGATGAAGAGTTAATGCGGTGAGTAGGGTGGCTTGATTGATGACAGCTCAATGACTCATGCAACATGCTGCATACAGTTGATTTCAATCATTTCAGGTTTTCGACTACATTTTCGAAAAAAATTAAAAACAACAAAACGCATTAGGATACAATACAATTCGATGAAGTGCAAGGTGGTAACTCTACAATAAAATGTAACTTGAAGAAAGATATTTCTGTGCACTGCTATGCAATTCAGGAAAATACAACATAAGTCTGTACAATTAACTGAAGGACAATGTCATACGAAACGCTGCAATGAAATACAGCCTTCATTCCACGTCCCTCTGTGTTGCCTTTGAAACTCTCACACTTTGCATGGGAGCACGCTGGTGTGCTGGTTGCATGGGAGGCCTTGTGGTGCTTGGAATGGTGATGTTTGGCGAGTAATGTTTAAAGGGTGATATTTGAGAAGTGATAGATGAAGAGTAGCTGGCTTAATGAACCTTCGCACTAGCATTCCTAGTTTGGTCGATGTTTATAGGCCTTAAATATTCATGCATGGTCGTGTGTGCCTGCTGCACAACACCCAACACACCACTGTCATTATCTTTCACACGCTGCAACCATCGTCCCCCTTATCATCACCATTCCATTTTCTCTGCCCCCTCCTAAATGACAACCTCTTGTTAGGACGTTTGCTCTGTTGGCTGTTTTTTCAGCTTTCCTTTCGTTCTCTTTTGCTCCTTTTTTTCATTCTCTCTTCTCCATTCATTTCATCTTCATTCTTCATCATCATCATCTTCTTTATCATCAGCGTTATCATCTTTTTCTTGTATGTTTCCTCCTTTTTTTCTTCATCATCCCTATCATCAGCATCTTCTTCTTCTTCTTCTTCTTTTTCTTCTTCTTCTTCTTCTTCTTCTTCTTCTTCTTCTTCTTCTTCTTCTTCTTCTTCTTCTTCTTCTTCTTCTTCTTCTTATTCTTCTTCTTCTTCTTTTTCTTCTTCCTCTTCTTCTTCTTCTTCTTCTTCTTCTTCTTCTTCTTCTTCTTCTTCTTCTTCTTCTTCTTCTTCTTCTTCTTCTTCTTCTTCTTCTTCTTCTTCTTCTTCTTCTTCTTCTTCTTCTTCTTCTTCTTCTTCTTCTTCTTCTTCTTCTTCTTCTTCTTCTTCTTCTTCTTCTTCTTCTTCTTCTTCTTCTTCTTCTTCTTCTTCTTCTTCTTCTTCTTCTTCTTCTTCTTCTTCTTCTTCTTCTTCTTCTTCTTCTTCTTCTTCTTCTTCTTCTTCTTCTTCTTCTTCTTCTTTTCAGCACAGAATGCCAACTTGAAAACTAAAAAGAGGCACTTAGAAGGCCAAAATGGAAACACAAAAGCCTTCACTTTTCCTTTATTTCTTCCTTGCTCCTCAGTGACGGACTTAATTTTCTGCATAAGGCGCTATATGAATATGGCAGGGGCATGAGGCATAAACATCATTTGTGAATACGAAACAGAAACACGTGGTCATTGCGGCATTCATAAAAGGGGATTATTGCTGCCTGCGAATGACTCGTTTGTATTGAGTCTTAATCAGCAGGAGAGAGATGTGAATGAAGGAAAAGGAAGGAAAGGAGGAAAGAAGGAAGAAAATTGAAAATGAGTGAAAAGAAGAAAGGAATATGAAGGAGAAAGGAGGAGTTGCAAGTAAAGGGAGTTTTGTGCACCGAAGGCATTGTGCCTTTGATGTGGTCTGCACTTGCGTTTTGAATTTGTCCTTCTCTTTCCTTCTCTGTGTCTTCGTGTTTTCTTCTTTGTGTCATTGTGTCTCCTCCTCTGTGTTTTAGTGTCTTCTTCTCTGTGTAATTGTGTCTTCTTCTCTGTGCCTTTGCATTTTCTTTTTAGTGCTTTTGTGTTTTTTTTCTGTTCCCTCTCTCTCTCTCTCTCTCTCTCTCTCTCTCTCTCTCTCTCTCTCTCTCTCTCTCTCTCTCTCTCTCTCTCTCTCTCTCTCTCTCTCTCTCTCTCTCTCTCTCTCTCTCTCTCTCTCTCTCTCTCTCTCTCTCTCTCTCTCTCTCTCTCTCTCTCTCTCTCTCTCTTCTTGTGTCTTTTTGTTTCTCTTCGTGTTATTCTTTCTTTCTCTATGTCTTTTACTTCATCTTTTGTATGTTTTTTTTCTACCATTGCGTCTTTCTATCTTCTTCTGTGTCTTTCTGTCTTCTTTATTGTCGTCTGCCTCTCTCTGCATTATTTTGTTTTTTTCTGTTTTTTTTCTTCAGTTTTTTCGTCTTCGAATTTCATCTGACACATCGATTATTGCCCCCAGTCAACTCATGCAACGCCATATCTGTTCCATCTGCTTGGAGGCACTTTGTGGCATGTTAGACCGCCACAGCTTGCAATTGTGTTCATCCGTGTGATTGGTTGACGTCTTTGCAAGCAAAGCATGGCAGAACATTAAATATTTCGAAAACGCCGAAGAGATGCTGAAGAGCCGGTGCGAGCCCCCGTACAAAATATCATCCCAAACTGCCTTCCTGGAAACCATTTGAATTCTTAACAGAGGCTGGCTTCAGGATGAATGCTAATGAAGAAGCTGAAATAAGGTTTGATGTAAATGGGGAAAGTGTGGTGGTAAGTGGAAAGGGGTAAGATGGGTGGGCTGGGTTGGATGAGTGGGGTGAGTGGAGTGAGTGGAGTGAGTGGGGGGAGTGGGGGGAGTGGGGTGAGTGGGGGGAGTGGGGGGAGTGGGGTGAGTGGGGGGAGTGGGGGGAGTGGGGGGAGTGGGGTGAGTGGGGGGAGTGGGGGGAGTGGGATGAGTGAGGTGAGTGGGGTGAGTGAGGTGAGTGGGGTAAGAAGGGTGAGTGGGTGAGTGGAGTGAGTGGGGTGAGTGGAGTGAGTGGGGTGAGTGGGGTGAGTGGGGTGAGTGGGGTGAATGAGGTGAGTGGAGTGAGTGGGGTGAGTGGGGTGAGGGGGGTGAGTGGGGTGAGTGGGGTGAATGAGGTGAGTGGAGTGAGTGGGGTGATGGTGTGAGTGGGGTGAATGGGGTGAGTAGGGTGAGTAGGGTGAGTGGGGTAAGTGGGGTGAGTGGGAGTGAATATGGTGGAATATAAGAAGTTGTGAAAAACGAAAAATAGATGGTTGAAAATGTGGAGAAAAGTGAAAGATAAGAAAGGAAAATTACTAAAAATAGAGCTGCAGGGAGCCAGCGTGGCTGCAGTGAGTCATTGTGGCATGCGTTCTGTCGTCCGCTGCGGCAATAAATCGCCACTCATAATCCGATTGTCTCCTCCTTCTGCCTTCAAGAACAGTTCCTTGTTTAGTCATTATTTCACTTCTTTTTTTTCAAATTTTCCTTATTCTTTTTTTTTCTTTTCAATTTTCTTTCCCTTTTCATCTTCTCTTCCTTCTTCCTCTTTTTTTCATATTATTTCAGTTTTCCTACACCCACGAAAAAGCACCAAAACGATGATAATGGCGACGTTAAAGCTCTCAGAGATAACCAATGACCGTTCCAACAACTGGGTCAGAGGTCAAGCTGTAACGTCATGGAAAACAATTTTATGGAACGGCAATTTGCATGAAATCGTGTCTCCACCACTCCTCCATCAGAACTTTTTTTCTTCCTCTCTCACCACCTTCCACCTTTCTTTACTTCTCCCTCACAACCTTACACCTCTCTACACTCTTCCACCATTACCTCCCATCTTTTTCCACTCTCTCCCCGCCTCCCATCACCCTTCACTCCTTCGAAGGCTGTTAGGCTTCCTGTTGCTTTCTTCAGTGACTACTCAACGTGGCCTGAGGGCAGTGCACTGGATGGCAAGCAAATGAACAGGCCAAGTGTCGGAGGAAAAAGATCTTCCAGCACAGACATCTCTTGGTGTGGTTGAACAACACGCAGGGGTGGGTGCCAGTGCTTCTTCCTCATTGCAGGTTGAACTAACCCAAGTTCAACTGTTTTTCATGAGACATCTATAATTTGTTCAACTACCTTTCCCAAGTCATCAAATTGAAAAGGATGAGCTCTGTTCCGAAAGAAAGACAAGCAATCACACAACTTCCCACTTCTTCATCATCCATTTACTTTCTTGTCATCCTTCCATCTATCTTCGCGTCATCCTTCCATCTATCTTCGCGTCATCCTTTCATCTATCTTCGCGTCATCTATCCATCAACCTCCTTGTCACCCCTCAGAGAAGTCATCCATCATTTTCATTTTCTTGGCAACAAAGGAGGAGCTTCATAGAGAGGAATGTTCTGCAGTGGGAGTGAGAAGGCTCATGCAGTGGCAAGGGACACATGGCCTGGGTGGGATGCTGTTTTCACTTTATTGGTGGACCTTGGAAATAGTGGTTCGCTTGCCTGCAACAGTGATTTTTACCTTCAATCAATCAGCAAGCGCCTGAAGGACGCAATAATTCATGAGCACACAAAGATCACGAAGCAGCGATTGATAGACTGCCAAAGACTTACTTCCATGATTAATGCTCGGATTATGAAACTCGCCAGCGCAGTCATTTGCATGAGTGGAGACACATGGACACTCATGGAGGGTTAATGATGGATGAGCCTGGCTTGATATTAATTACTCTCCAGTTGCTAGACCCTTGACACGTTGGCATGGCGACCTTGTGACACGTTGCGTAGGAGGTCAGTGGCCAGAAAAGAAAAGAGAGGAGAATCTCATAAGAAACGGTGAAAAACTGCAATCACCAAGTGACTGACATGCATTCAATCCCACACAGTTAACCTCATGCCTTCCAGTCGAAAGCTTCCACACCAAAGATTACATGTAGTAGTGAGGGAAACACACAACTGTCGGTTGAGTTGTTTAATACAGCTCACTGCCTCAGGCGCTTCGATCGGCAATCCAATTCTCACCCGAATCTACAATAAACATGCTGCAAAACGCAAACAAGCCTTCCAACTATTTCTATTTTATTTTCCTCTTCTTTTGCATTTTCTCTTTATGAGCCTACTTTTCTTTTTCCCTTGTCTGCTTTTAATTCTTTGTTTTCTGGTTTACTCTGACTGTGCATTTTTATCGTAGGAAAGTTATACCTTCTTTGATGGTGATAACAAGATGCAGAGACGTAGAACTAAAATCGCCTTCAGCATTACTTGCTGTACGCACCTCTTACGGGCATCAATAGGACGTCTTAGGGCAGGGGCTGAAGGCACCGGGAAAACTTCTCTTCTCTACAAACCTGCTTGAAGGTCGATACGGATTTTTTTTTCAAAGCTGCTTTTGTTTCTTTATCCATTTTTTTCTTAGTTTTCTTTTTTCATCCGTTTCCCACTCCAAGCCTCCCTCCTTCACAGTCTCTTGTGCTCGTGCCTGAGTGCTGGATGTGGTGCATTCATTAGGGGTGGTGTTGCTTCGTCGCCTTCTGATTGCTTTTGAGTGCCAAACAATGCACGCTATCGACATTCGACTTATAACTTCGCTGCCTTTGTCTGGCATAATTGTCGCTAAGTGCTCATCTCATGCATGCAGGCGGTGGCAACTTCGTTTGATTGCTTCGAGGCGTTGTGCTTTACCTGAATATTTCAGTCAAAGTTTTGCAAAAGGAGAGAGATGAAGAAGAAGAAAAAAACATTAAAAAATAGATTGAAAGCGAAATCGTAAGATAAAGATTTGAAAGAAGATTCATTGGATGAGCTGCATGATGAATTCAGGATGGTTAGAAGGCCTGGTGGAGAAGTGTTGACCGCATCATCACTTGTTTTTCAGAAGATGCACTGCTTCTTGCCATCAGAGCTTCCATCCCTGCCTGCACAACGGTAGCAAAAGGATGCCTCTTGAGGCATCGTGAGAGGTGGACAAACAGCGGCGTGGAGTCATGCACCTTACCTCATGATAAACACATAATGGGTAGCGTTAGCCCATAAGAGGCGGTGAGCGCATGTTGCGTGTGGGTGACTATGTTGTTACGAAATTGTTTTATGGGATTCTGCAAACGCCTGAGATTGATTCCGTTCGAGGCAGTGAGGTGCATAAGGGGAAGGCTGAAAGAAATTAGGGAAAAGTTTATTAATTTTATTATTTATTTTTTATTATTAATATTGTTATTATTTTTTTTAAATTATTATTATCAGAAAAGTTGAAGGAGGTGGATGAAGAGAAGGGTTATGAGGTGGTGTGACAGCAGGCTTCCCTGAAGCCTCTAACGAGCCACCTTCGTCTGTCCTAATGACTTCAATTAAGAACACACAGAAGCCTCGACGTTCCATGCTTGAGCGTCAAAGGCCTTTGTGAAAAGTTTCTTTTGAAATTCAAATAACTTATTTCTCCCAGTGGCGTTGTCGCCCATAAACCACCAGCGGTGCATTCCAGCGTGGAGGCCTGCAACAACAGCAGGCATCGGAGCGACAATGAGGTATGGAAGCGCATTTCTTGTCTGCTAGAAAAACGAATTGAAACAAATTGCAAGTCATCATTGGGTGCAGCGGACAATTTGAAGCACGCGCAGTACTTTGAGGTCTGAGAGCTCCTTCTTCATGCCTCGCAGCCTTTCGTAGCTCTGTATCACTGCCACTCCATGCCTCCAGTATTCTCACCATCAACTACCAAGGACCACCACCAGTCACCACAGACTATCAACCTACACTTCGTTGTCAAAGTTTCCATCGAAGGCATCGAGTGAGCTGAGTTTCGTAGTCAACTTCAATGAATATTTTATCACTTGATAAATTGTTTGCGCATAAATGTTTGATTCGTGGCTTAAAGTCTGTGTGAGCAGCAGACGAATGAGGGTACATTGCAGGCCACGCACTCGCTGCCGCGTCTCCTCGTTGACTTTGCATTTGAAAGGATGCACCTCTTTTGCAACTCATTCGTCAACGAGAATTTGTGTGCGAGTTTCGAACGAAATAGAAATTGAACTTGAAGTTCCCTCAAATTGAGTTTGTCAACTTCAGCGACGGCGTGGGCAGATCAAAGATGCAAATGTTCCGAAAGCAGCAATCGACGGAGTTTTCTCGTTTTGCACTTCAGCCATCCTTGTTTTCTCCAACTTTCCCCACCTCTTCCAATCTCTCTAACTTTCTTCCAACCTCCCTAACTTTCTTCCAACCCTCCCAACCTCCTCCAGCCTCCTCCAACCTTCCCAATTTCCCAACTTCCCTCGGTCGTTTGTCTGTCCCCTATTCACCTCAGCATCAACCGACTTCATCTCACACGAACTGGAGCACCACTCTATGCAGACTGAACAACTTGCCTGCTCACAGTGACAACAAAATAAGCCTGCAGCGCATTAGAAACAAAACATAAACAAGAACAAAAATTGTTTGAAAAAAATAATACAACAAAAATCAGTGATAACAATCCGACCACAACTCAACAACGACAACAACTCGACAAAGACAACAGCTCAACATCAGCAGCAACTCAACAACGACAACTCAACATCAGCCACCATGCATGCGCAAACATGTGCGTTTTATTGAGTTTGACATTTTATAGCGCCAAATAATTTCCAACAGATGCGCTAATCAATGGTCTCTCTCTTCTTCGTTTTCTTCCTCCTTTTCGTCTTCATTTTTTCTTCTCCATTTTTTGCCACATCAGCAAGTATTGAATCGCCCTAGCAACCACTTTTTTCCTCATTCTTTTGTTATCTTGCCCCGCCTTCACGGGGCGATTATTGAATGAGCTCTTTCTACAGTTGCCTAACATTTATCTCGTCTTTGTTTTTCTTTTCCGACTCTTCTCCCACCTCCTCTTCCACCTTTTCTACCTCTTTCTCCACCTCCACTTTCACCTCCTCTTCCACCTCCTTCTCCACCTTCTTTTCCACCTTCTCCACCTCCTCTTCAACCTTCTCCCTTCACTTTTTCTTCTTCTTTTTTCACTTCCTCCTCCACCTCCTCCATCTTCACATACTTCTCCACCTCCTCCATTTTCTCCTCCTTCCGATCCTCATCTTCCACCTCCTCTTTTACCTCATCTGCTTTTCTAGTCATTTTCTTTTATGGTTATCGCTTTTCATGTTCATTAGTTTGTCTCTTCAAAGCAACAAATTCATATTTCTTATCTCTTCCATCAGCCAGTTTTTCACTTCCTTCTATAAACTCCTCTTCTCATCCTCTCAAAGATTTCATTGCTTTTTGGCATTGATATTTAATACTGTATGCTTTTTAGCCGCCACCTAAACAACCACCGATTGTGGTGGCACCAAAGTTCAAAAAGGGTTGTTTACTGAAACATCAAATCTGATACCACAAAACGACTGCGTGAAACCGTTTAGAATGTCAGCAAGTCCTCCAATTCCAAAAATCCTTTTCCTCCACTTTTTATTTTTCGGTATTCGGAGCAGCAATAGAGTGGGGCTTCAAAATTTTAAAAAAGCTCACTTTGTCAAATCAACTTGAGTTCCAGAGAGCTGAAGTCCTTTTGTGACGCTGCACTTTGTGACATTTTACTTTGTGACGCTGCACTTTGTGACGCTTTGTTTTGTGACGCTGCACTTTGTGACGCTTTGTTTTGTGACGCTGCACTTTGTGACGTTTTACTTTGTGACGCTGCATCTTTGATGTTGCAATTAGGTTACTGACGGGTGCATTTACAAATCTTTCGTTCTCCCTTACCCGCCTTGGTCGATTACTCAAGAAATCATTTGTGTAGCTGTAAATCCATTTTTTCGTTTACTCCTTCACTCAGTCATTCACAGACTCATTCACTCAGTCGGTCACTCATTCATGCATTCATTTATTCATTTATCGCAGCAATGCTTTCCACGCAGCGCCTCAACTGCATGTACTTTCCTTCTTCATGCCTCCTTTCTTCCCTCTCACACTCCTCTTTTCCTTTTTTTCACTTTCACAGTCCTTTTTCCCTCTTTTCCATTTCACACTTCTCTCTTCCTTCTCTTCTTTTCTCTCACAACTTTTTCTTCTTTTTCACACCCTTTCTCCCTTTATGTTACTCTTCTCTCATATGTCTCACGGACGCCTGCTAATCCCTCTGCAAGGGTTGTCTCAACTGACATGCACGCTTTCGTTGTGAATCCCTGCCCATCCTAGTGAGTTTGAGGTACTGCAATGTTGTGCACAGCAGCAGTATGTACTGCAATATTACCTCTGCTACATAAGAGATGATATCACAGACACAGCAGTAAGATGACATCACACACAGCAGTGATATGACGCCACACACAGATGTGATATAGCATCACACACAGCAGTGCTATGACATCACACACAGCAGGGATATGAAATCTCATACAGCCGTGATAGGATATCACACACAGCGGTAAAATTATATCACACACAGCAGTGGTAAGACATCACACACAGCAGTAATATGACATCACACACAGCAGTGATATGACATCACACACAGCAGTGAAATACAAGCATGAGACTCTTTATTGTTTGCCGACTCATTGGCGAGAAGCTTTACGAGAGCAATGTTGTCTACGACGACTTTGAGCACAACTGCAAAGGCGCTGATGTAGATTTATGACAGCAATACTTTCAGCGAGAATTTACAAGGCAGGCTTATTAAATTAGGAAATCGAAGTTCGTTCATTGCTCCCTTGCAACACCGACCAGACCAGCAGCAAACGGCCACGGCTACTTGTCTGCGGTTGAAGGGGGTTGTGTATGGAACATGTTCAACAGAAAAATCCACGGGCATCGAAATTTCAAACGATGAGAAAAGGGGTTTGTGTGTTGAGATGAAACTTTGAGGAGGTCTTGAATGGTGGCTTCACAGCACGAGATTAAATTAATAAAGCCCCTAAAGATGCATCCTTGAAGACTGTGAAGATGTGTGTTGTTGTATGGCTATCTGTTTGTCTATCTTTGTCTAGCTATGTGTGTGGTTGCGTGTATGGTTGTATAGTTTGGTGTTTAGTTGCCTATGGGTGTTGTTGGTGGTGAAGGTAAGAAAAGGAACGCTGTTGTAACCACTCATCCATCTTTCAACGAGACATCTCACCCATCCATCTTTCAACGAGACATCCCATTCATCCATGCATCAAATCTTCGCTTAATTATTATCTATTTCCATCGTTTTTCATCGATCAATCCATCCACCTGTCCCAAGCACATTTCATATCTGTCAAAAATATATGCAGAAAAGTGTTGCTGGTAATAGTAGTTGTAGTTGTAGTTGAAGTAGCAGTAGGAGTAGTAGCAGTAGTAGTAGCAGTAGCAGTAGCAAAAGCAGTAGTAGTAGTAGTAGTAGTAGTAGTAGTAGTAGTAGTAGTAGAAGTAGTAGTAGTAGTAGTAGTAGTAGTAGTAGTAGTAGTAGTAGTAGTAGTAGTAGTAGTAGTAGTAGTAGTAGTAGTAGTAGTTGTTGTTGTTGTAGTAGTAGTAGCAGTAGCAGTAGTAGCAGTAGTAGTAGCAGTAGCAGTAGCAAAAGCAGTAGTAGTAGTAGTAGTAGTAGTAGTAGTAGTAGTAGTAGTAGTAGTAGTAGTAGTAGTAGTAGTAGTAGTAGTAGTAGTAGTAGTAGTAGTAGTAGTAGTAGTAGTAGTAGTAGTAGTAGTAGTAGTAGTAGTAGTAGTAGTAGTAGTAGTAGAAGTAGTAGTAGTAGTAGTAGTAGTAGTAGTAGTAGTAGTAGTAGTAGTAGTAGTAGTAGTAGTAGTAGTAGTAGTAGTAGTAGTAGTAGTAATAATAGTAGTAGTAGTAGTAGTGGTAGTAGTGGTAGTAGTAGAAGTAGTAGTAGTAGTGGTAGTAGTAGTAGTAGTAGTAGTAGTAGTAGTAGTAGTAGTAGTAGTAGTAGTAGTAGTAGTAGTAGTAGTAGTAGTAGTAGTAGTAGTAGTAGTAGTAGTAGTAGTAGTAGTAGTAGTAGTAGTAGTAGTAGTAGTAGTAGTAGTAGTAGTAGTAGTAGTAGTTGTTGTAATAGTAGTAGTAGTAGTAATAGTAGTAGTAGTAGTAGTAGTAGTAGTAGTAGTAGTAGTAGTAGTAGTAGTAGTAGTAGTAGTAGTAGTAGTAGTAGTAGTAGTAGTAGTAGTAGTAGTAGTAGTAGTAGTAGTAGTAGTAGTAGTAGTAGTAGTAGTAGTAGTAGTAGTAGTAGTAGTAGTAGTAGTAGTAGTAGTAGTAGTAGTAGTAGTAGTAGTAGTAGTAGTAGTAGTAGTAGTAGTAGTAGTAGTAGTAGTAGTAGTAGTAGTAGTAGTAGTAGTAGTAGTAGTAGTAGTAGTAGTAGTAGTAGTAGTAGTAGTAGTAGTAGTAGTAGTAGTAGTAGTAGTAGTAGTAGTAGTAGTAGTAGTAGTAGTAGTAGTAGTAGTAGTAGTAGTAGTAGTAGTAGTAGTAGTAGTAGTAGTAGTAGTAGTGGTAGTAGTGGTAGCAGTAGTAGTAGTAGTAGTAGTTGTAGTAGTAGTGGTAGTAGTAGTAGTAGTAGTAGTAGTAGTAGTAGTAGTAGTAGTAGTAGTAGTAGTAGTAGTAGTAGTAGTAGTAGTTGTTGTAGTAGTAGTAGTAGTAGTAGTAGTAATTGTGGTGGTGGTAGTGGTGGTGGTAGTGGTGGTGGTGGTGGTAGTGGTGGTGGCGGTAGTGGTGGTGGCGGTAAGGATAGCGGTTGTAAAGACAAGAATGACAAAACAAAAGGCCGTTTGACAGCTCACTTGTTTACCGCTCAAGTCGATTTGAATGTTAACTAGGCAATCACGAGTCTCCTTGTTTCCTTTGCATGCCGATCACGTGGAAAAATAAAAAATCTAGAGTTACGTCATAATAACGTAATTTTGACGTCATAACAATGTTGCAATAACAGTATAGTGACAATGAAAACAACTCGAGCGTTCAGTCGAGTTCGAATTAAGACTTCAAGGTAATTACACACGAGAGAAGTTGTGTGGGAGTGGTTATGAGTGGGTAGCATCAAGACAGGCTCAGTAGGGCTGATTGGAAGTTGGGGAAGTGATGATTTTATGGTGAGGAAAGCCAGTATAGCGAAGCTTCGAAGCAGGAATTGTAGATTTGGAGTGTTAAATGAGTGATATTATGATTAATCAATATCGCATTGGCGTCTGCAGTAGGAAGCCGTGGGAAGTGAGAAGTTGTGTGTAGAGCGTTTGTGTAGAGGTCTTCTGCTAGGAGGTTGTTTGAAAAAAGCTGTGAAGGTTTGTTGGAAACAAAGTGACTGTGGTGCGTGGATTTTATGTTTGGAAGAGTGGGAGGTTATGGGAGGAGGTTGTCTAAGGAAGTTGTGTTTGGGGGAGTGTGAGGGAGTGTGGGAAAGTGTGGAGGAGTGTGGGGAGTGTGGGGGAGTGTGGGGGAGTGTGGGGGAGTGTGGGGGAGTGTGGGGGAGTGTGGGGGAGTGTGGGGGAGTGTGGGGGAGTGTGGGGGAGTGTGGGGGAGTGTGGGGGAGTGTGGGGGAGTGTGGGGGAGTGTGGGGGAGTGTGGGGGAGTGTGGGGGAGTGTGGGGGAGTGTGGGGGAGTGTGGGGGAGTGTGGAGGAGTGTGGGGGAGTGTGGAGGAGTGTGGGGGAAGGTGGGGGAGTGTGTATTTTTTTTTTGAGATGAATAATTGTAGAAGAAGGTTACTGTTGTTGGTGAAGGAGCGTGAATATTGTGTGTAAAGGTTTGTGAAGCTTTTGTGTAAAAGCTCGTGTGTGGATAAAAATGGAGGTTTTGTGCGGAAAGTGTGTGAGGTTATGTGTTAAAAATGTGTGCGGAGGATTGTGTGAAGTTGTATTTTGAAATATCAAATTGCAATGAGATCAAAGGAATCAAGATAGGCAGAATGGACGGAACGACAAACCTTGCACCGGGTACGAGAAGGACAGAGCAGTGTGGAGTCCTGCACGCAACAACAACAACAACAGCAGCAACAACAACGAACAACACTGCAACTTCATGTTGCAACGCTCCAATTCATCCGTTGCTGACTCTGGGAAAGAAGAGTTGTTGACGGTGTCTGGATGACTACTTCGAACTTATCACAGTGAACGCCGGCATCCGAATCATCTCGCCGCGAGTTATTGTTTCTAAAAACTGTTTCTTATCTCGAGTAAGCACCCCACGAGCACCGTAAAAGTCCCTTGAGACAACAGAACACCAACCAGTCAGTCAGACCAGTCATATCGGTTTCAACCGCATTCGTAAAAGGTGTTCAGCGAGACGTTCCTCACGCGCATCATCTCCGCACGCACCTTATATACACCAGCTTGCCCATCATCTAAATGGCCTTGAAGCCTGTGTGTCGCAACATTTTGAGATTAATGGCTTTTCATTGGTAGTTGCAAAAGAATTATTTCAGCCTTTTCAGTTGTTTGCACACCTAATTAAAATTCATCCTCCCATCAGTACGCCTTTTGAAGCATTTCCATTACTTTTAAACTCGGTCTCCGAAATAAATCAAATTTTTGTCTCGGGAGCGTTCGAGTTTGTATTTCCAATGCATCGCCGCTCTCTTGTGTCTCGATGGGAGAATTGAGCTAGGGAGAGACTTGGGAGAAGCTTCATTATGAAGTTCTATCGCAAGCAAGCACTTCAAACGATTCAACTTTCTGCTGCGTTAGTGAGGTTTCAATGGAGCCTGAAAGATGAAACGTAATTTGATAAACGAAGCGTTTTCGTTTCAGTATGGTGCGTGGAAGGCTGTTGTGACATTCATAATTGTGTTCTTATGCTTCCAGTCGCGTTGCTTGCTTCTTCTAAATCCTAAAAAGAATTTTTAGCACGTGGTTTGCAAGGGCTTTGTGCGTCTTATTAGCTCACACGACGCAGGAGATTCGTTTGGAGTTGCTTGAAGTCGCTTCGTTATTTTCGAAGAGATTGGCTTGCAGTGGAAGAAAAAGCCGAAATGTTGGAAAAAAAATTTAAAAATGTGATTTAAAGGAGGCTGGAGAAAACAAATGAGCACCAATTAGGCAGGGCTGCCTGGAGAGACATGTTGTGGTCGTGGGGGATAGCGTAATGGAAGGAGGATTAGAAGGACTAATTGGAGGCGAATGTAGCGCTCGAGGGCGATAAAATATACAATTATCGTAAAGAAAGTGATGCGGTAATAAGGCTGCATGAGTGAGGTCTGTAAAGAGGACAGCAGTCGTAATGTGACCGTTGCTCATCATGCACCCTACGTGCTTCAGCAATGCAACATTTTTCGCTACTGCAAAAATTCAACAAACACCTGTTACATAGCAACAAAGCGTGTTATTTAGGTTGGCAATCGTAAAAGCTCACTTTTCGAAAGCCATGATGGGACTTTAGATTCTTTCGACGGTCTCAGTTATTGAGCTCATTTTCGATTCTTCGAACCTCCATCATTTGCATTTGTTTTTTTTGCAAACCTGCAACGCACACAACGGCGCGACGTGAGACGTTCCCAAACCTGCGTTACAATACAATACAAATACGAATATTATTGGCAGTAACCCCCTAGAGTTTCGAGGCTACTCAAAACGTCCTATTATTATAATTATAGTGAAAAGTAAAAATGGAATTAAATAAAGAAAAGAAAATAAAATAATTCGTATAAAACAATTACACTATAATGTTAGCTTCACCAATCGTCACTGGTACTGGTGGCTGAAGACACAAGCAGCCTCTTCACCCTTACTGCAAGTCTTCCTGGTTTATATAGAGACGGTGACTGAGAAGTGCACCATGGAGTTGTATTGCATTGTACTTTCTTATAGCTCATTGTATTGTATTACAATGTATTTTACTGTAGCTCAATGTATTGTATTGAATTTTATTACATTGCATTGAAGTGAAACCGTGGGACACCTCTTATTCTGGCAACAAGTAGTATGTACAGTGTGAAAGGGTCGTATTCGAATGAGGCATGTGGGTACATTTGAAATTGACGTCATGTTAAGTTTAATCAGATAAGGTTACATATGCACAATTGTGTGGTTTTTTCGTTCATGATAGCCAACTCAATAGAAGCGATAAGGATGGAATAAATGATGAGGATTTAAAAATAAATTTTTAAACACAAAAAAAAAATTTTTGAACGGAAGGAACGAAAAAGAAAAAAAGAAAGGAGGGGAAAAGAAGTAAGGAAGGAGGGTGATAAGAGAGTAATACAGGCACGAGGGCTCATTGCGCCAGCTCGAGAAGTCTCATGATGTGCATCTTGATGTCCTTGGTGGCGTCTCCTGCCCTGCTGATCCACAGACGGTCGATGGCCGTTATGCTGGTGGAGTCGTTGACGAAGAAGTAGTCACTCTGTTGCTTCTCCTGCTGCCCTCCTCCCTCCTTCTCCTGCTGTCCTCCTCCCTCCTTCTCCTGCTGCCCTCCTCCCTCCTTCTCTTGCTGCCCCCCTCCCTCATTCGATGACTCCTTCACATCACCCTCGTTCGCATCACCTTCAACCTTCTCCCCTTCCTTAACCTTTTCACCATTTTCCTTAACTTTTTCCCCTTCCTTAACCTTCTCAGCCTTCTCAATTTTCTCTTCTTCTTTTACCTTCTCATTATCTTGACCCTTCTCACCATCGTCCTTATCTTTTTCTTCATCTTCAACCCTCTTACCACCCTCAGCCTTTTCATCTCCAACTTTTTCACCACCCTCAACCTTCTCACTACCATCAACATTTTCGCCATTTTTGGCACCGCCTTCAACAGAGGCCTTCCCACTCGTTGTCCCAGCCCCAGTATCAACAGCAGGCTCAGCTTCAGCAGCGGGAGTGGTGGGGGATGGGAGGGTGGGCAAGAGGAGGATGGGGGCGGCTGCGTACTTGATGGTGATCAGCTCAGGCTGCTTTTTCTTGGATGTGATCTTCAAGATTGATGACAGCGACCGCTTGGTCTGCAGCACTGCACGCGACTTGTCGTCTGGCAGCTTGTGCAACACAATGAGGTGGTTGTCGTTGAGGCAGAGGAGACTGCGAGGGATGGAGTAATATTTGTGGTTGTATTGCCTTGAAGAGTGGTGTTGCAAGAAGTGAAAAAGTGCGCCGGCATGCAAGTTGCTTGTTACCACGCAAGCTCCATACAACGCTGATCAGCGAGGAGTGGTGAGATGGTGCTACCTGGGCTTTTGTGCGTTGACGGGGTGTCTGATGCAGTCGAAACACTCGTACACGGAGTTGGCGTGGGCATGTTGTGCCAGCCAGTCCGCAATCACCACCACTTCTTTCACCTCGTCTTCCGGCGTGAATGAATGAACCGTGTCGTCTGATGGTGAATTAATTATGAATGAGTGAAATGGCCTCGGAACTCTACGAGGTTAATGCCACTATAATAATATTCGTTTTTTTATTGTATCGTATTTTATTGAGTAGTGAATAAGTGAGAAATGAGGGATGAATGAATGGTGAAAATGTGGTAAATGATATTGAATGAGTGGTGTGGTGTGACGTAGCGTGGTGTGGTATGGTGTGGTGTGTTGTGGGTTGGTTTGATGTAGTATTGTGTGATATAGTGGTTAATTAGGTTGGTGGTGATTGGACATCAGGAACCCTCGTCGTCGTCAATGGTGAAAACGGACGCCATGTTGCGATATCCCCTTCCTAACTTGTCTGCTGCACTCACGTGTCTGCGCAAGAGTGGTGGAAGAGTGGTGGGAAAGAATGAAAATTGATCAGAAATAACGATAATAAAAGTTGAAAAGACGCCACTTTCATTCACCACTACCACTCCTTATGCACCACCTGTTGTTCAGAGGTTCATTTTTGATGATGCCGATGACCTTGTCCTTAATGGCTCCTGAAGTGACTTTGAAGGCAGAGGTCAAACGACCAAACCTTTCCGAGATCATTGTGTCGTTCAGTTGCTGGTGGTGGGGGAAGGAATGGTAATAGAGAAAAGATGGTGGTAGATGGAAAGATGGTGGTGAATGGAAGAATGATAATGGAAAAGGGAGATGGTGGTTGTTGAGAGATTTTATGAAGTAAGGGAAGTTATATGACGAGGAACTAACAGGCAAGGTGAGGGGATGAAAAGACCGCTTGTTGGGGGAAGGTTCTTGCGGTGGTTGTTTGCGGTTGCAGAGGTGGCAGGACTTGTTGTTGTGGCCTACCAGCAAGCTTCCTCTGCCACTGCCCACCAGGTGGTCGTGCAACACTGCGGTGTGGTGTGGTTTGATGGTGCGGTGAAATGGCAATGTGAGAAAAGAGTAATAAAAATGATTCTGGTAGAGTGAAATGGTGGTGAAGTAGAATGGATGCATGGGCGACCGACCCCTGTATCCTCCGAGGCACATGGACACGTATTGGACTTGTCTGTGCAGGAAGTGAGACACCACCATGTTCATTTGTCCGTCGTCCCTGTCGGCTGAAAAGGGAGAAGAGGAGGAAGAGGAAAAAAAGAAAAAAAGAAGAAGCTAAAAAATAATTTAAAAAATTATAGAAAGATTGAGGAAAACCAGAAGATGGATTGAAGGGGATATGTTGGGAATAAAGGAATGAATGACGCACCCTCATCAACAACGTCACAGGCTCCGTAACCAAGGAAACACAGATGTTCACCACCTAGCGACGAAATGTTGATGTTGTTGCCTGGCGACGATTCAACATCGACACAAGTCAACATCGCTTGCACTCGACTCGAGAACTCGTCTGGATTTTGCAACATCTGATGTTGGAAAAATAAAAAAAGATTTTAAATGTATGAATAGTGAAATATTGAATGAAGGATTGAGTGAAAATGAGTGAAGAATGAGTGAAGGGTGAGTGAAGGGTGAGTGAAGAATGAGTGAAAGATGAGTGAAGGATGAGTAAAAAATGAGTTAAGAAGGGGACCGACGAGGTGTGAGTTGAGATGTTGGGCGTTGCAGAGGTGGCCTCTCTTGTAGTGGTCTGCTGACCTGCAGTCCACTGCCATCATCGCCATCGCCTCTTCCGAGTCCTGCGCCATTGATGGTTGGAGGGTGATTGGGTGATTGGCTGGATGATTGGTTGGATGGATGGTTGATTGATTGATTTTTTGAATGATCAGTTTGGTGGATGGTTGAGTGATTGACACTTGACATGACACACAACATGCAAACTAACAGGTTTGTGGTTGCTCTGCTGTGAGTGTGAAATGAGTTCCTCAAAGGAGGTTTGCAAGCATAACGCGGAAACCAGTTGTTGTTGCAAAAGTTGTTGTTTTTGTTGTTGTAAAAGTTGTTGTTGTTGTTGTGGCTTTTTTTGGTTATTTTGTGGTAGATGTTCTTGTTGTATTGTGGCCTCCTTGAACAACAATTCATGGTACCTCTGCAGTGATGAGAGTCGGATAATACATCGTCACCACTGAGAACAATCTGTCGCAACTACCACACCACACCACACTACACCACACTACACTACATCATACCACACCACACCACATCACACTACACCACACTACACTAAACCACACCACACCACACCACACCACACCACACCACACCACACAACACCACACGCAAACCTCCCCGAAGGAGGAGGGTGTCTTGGAGAGGTAGTAGAGAGCCAGGGAGCAAAAATCCTCCACGTCATCAGGCTCCAGCGAGCGAGGAAACAAAGAGATCTTCTCTGCGTTGGTGGTCACTCTGCTAAGCCTTCTTCGCAATATGATGGTTCGTCGTTTTATTTTATTTTTTTTTGTATTTTTTTATCATGAGTTTGTTGCTACAAAGACCTCACCGATGATGGCCTGTTTGTCGCTGGTGTCCATACCCATTATTTCATCTCTATTGCGGTACAAGGTATTTCATTAGTCCACTACTATTATGAGGAATAGAAGAAAAAAAATAAAAAGAGTGAAAAGAAGAGAAAGAAGAAAAAGAGGAAGAGGAGGAAGAAGAAGACGAGGAACCTTGCGTTGACGAGGATGACGAGGGCGAGGAAGAAGACGAGATGAGGGTTGTTGTGCTGCAGGCACACGTCCCAGATGAGAAGTGTTGTGTGGGGGGAAGGGTGGTGCGAGAAGAGGCTGGAAAACTGGAGATGATGGTTGTTTTTATGGATGATAGTGAAATGGTGGTATGTGACGAATGATGGTGTGGTCAATGTGCATTCACCACCACCACCATTACCACCACCACCACCACTACCACCACCACCACCACCACCACCACCACCATCACCACTCCACCACCACCACTACCACCACCACCACCACCACCGCCACCACACAAGCACCCCTTACTACCACCACATAAACACTTGACTACACCCACCCATTTTGAGGCGTACAGTTCGGGGAAGATTTTGTTGGTGTCAAAGAAGGTGCAAAGCTGAGGATCGTGGTAAAGAAGGAGGAGTCGGAAGAACACAAAGTGGTTCCTATTGGTCAACGGCTCCCTGCTCATTAAAATGCATGAGTTAGGTGCATGTGTGAGTGTGCATGGAATGGAAAGACAAGAAGGATGATCACCTGACCACAAAGAATTCCAGAAGGCTTTCGAAAACGTTGTATAGGTCACACTTAAGCAGATCGCACAGCAGCAGTGGCGCCAGGATGTCCATCCAATCAGATTGCGGCACGTAAGTGGCGTTATGACGTTTGCAGTACAGCGCCACCACCGCCTCCACGTCACTCTTCATGAGAGCATACTTTTTAGTGACGTCATCCAGGTCATCCAGAAGGTCGCCTTCAGCCATGAGGTGCCTCATCTTTTCTGTGGCATGGTGTAGTCTCAACTGACACAACTGAGCTGAACTTATGATTCCAACAGACATCCACCACCCATCCACCAATCAAAAGTACCACCCACCAATGAGAAGAGCACACTCCTTCTTAACGAGGCCTCCTTCAGCACCCTCACACACCCCGTCGAACTGGATAAAGGGGTCTCGGAGGTCGTGCAGGTTCAGACAGTGCTGTGGTGTGACAATGCATGCAATCCTCTCTTTTCATTTTTTTGAAAATCTACATAATTGCTTTCACAAGTGGTTGAAGCCATTGCAAGCAGCATTCAACCTGCCACACGAAGTTCCTCAGGTAGGGTGGTAGAGGCCTGCCCTTGCAGACTGACAGCACCTCTTCTTTTGAACATTTCCCTGTCAACAATGACTCCAACTCTTTGTGCCTGGGTGCATGAAAGTGAGAGGATTGGGAAGATGAAGTTTAAAAGATGGTGAAGTAGGAAGAAAAGCAAGGATTTATGTGGAGTGCAATTTTGAAAAATTTTATTTATATAAAACAAATATAAGTATAAGAATGAGTATGAATTCACAAAAACTTGCAAATTATAGATAGTAGCTTATTGAAGCACATTATTACAAATTTATGTAATTGAGTCAGCTTGAAACAAGATTGTTAATGATTTGCATGTAAGAATTTGAATATATAAAAAAAAATTCAAGTATTTCATTTTAATTACAACTTATGAAAATCCTTAGACTATAACACTTATTTCTTTGGATTTTCACTCCCTATTTACTCAAGCTACTTCATACGAGAACTCTCGAAACTCGTGAAACTTTTGTGCTTACAGAACACATTTGAATATTGAACATATGATTTACTATATGAACATTTATTAAGTTATCCCGAACAACATAAATTTCCAGCAGAAGACATTTGAAATATTCGTTGAAAAACAATTTTCTTTTTATAAATTGATTTAATTGTTTCATCAATTTTTTAAAATATTTTTTAAATTTCTTTAGTTCATTTACCATGCAGTCGGACTGGTCTCAAGAAAATCTTCAGCTTCGTCAACCACGGTAGCCATTTTTAGGTTACTTTTAAAAAGGTGTGAGCTGTTAATGGAGACCTTTAAATGTTTGAATCCGACAGTGATAAACACCGGCAGTTGAACTCACTTAATGTCATAAACACCAAAAAAATTTCAAATTAAAAATTAATTTCGAAATGTTCTCGATAATTCATCAACTGTGAAAGTATAATATTTTTTTTAAATATTAACTTTTGTTACACTGAGACAACTTCCATATATAATTTACAAAATAATTTTTTTCAAAATTTTTACTTTTGATCAATTAATTGTCTTCAAAGTATTTTGAAAGTTTTTATATAGAGTCCTATTAATCTATATACCTATAAGAGTAGGTAAATGCATGTGTGTATTGTTGTGAGACGCCGTTAATACAGGTTTGCAAGGTGTGGAGTGCGCCACTATTTGAAATTGTGTCTTGTGATTGGTTAGAGCATTGACACAAAAAGCTTTTGGTTGTATTGGTTTTAATTTGTACTGTATAATGATGAAAAATATAAATCTTTTATGTGTTCATTAAAGGCAGCGAGGTATAAAAGAAGTAACAAACGAAGTGTGAGTCAATGAAGTTTTACACAAAGCATAGGGGAGTTTCAGGGACTACTCTTTTGCTTGTTAGGGTTGACACTAGAAATACAACCACCAGTTCGGTCAATTGAGTTGTTGGATTTGAAACCACTCGTTAAACATCAACTATTTACCTTATTTGTTCATTCAATTCTCCGCAAAGGAATTTTACAAGCTAGACGCCTAGGTATAATTGGTACTCAATTAATATTTGCATACCCCATGAAATCAAACCAAGTTATTGAAAAGATAGAGAATACGAAGGACCGTTGCAAAGGACGTTTCTTGAATCATTGAAAACTGCTCAACGTTTTGACATTGGTGCAGAAGGCATCAACAGAGGCTGTAATGGATTGATGGAAGAGCAGTATTGACTGGCAGTTGAACACACGACGTTGGTGAAGCGAGAAGAATACCCACAAGCACTTGGAACTGCATCGAAGAGCAGTGCGGAGAACCATGGTCCAAGACATGCACAACTCACCTGCTCGTTCGAACATTCGACCTCATCGTTAAGATATCATTACACCTTTTCATTGCTCAACAAACAACGCCTTAGCTCCTCTATTCACATTCCTACGACCACCTGTCAACACTTCCTAACCACTGCGACAGTCACCTGCATGGTTACGACCGCTTGAATAGCTAGAACATTCCAGAAGTTTTTTTCGCCACCCAGTCACGTGTATGGTGGCTTCAAACGTTAGAGAAGTCGGAGAAATACAATTGCAATACTGTGTGAAAGGGAACTCGATACAATCCGATTTGAGTGAAACATTTAAATAGAGCTGATCACATACAATTCACCAAAAAACACTGATAGTTTTCTTTCGAAAACACGAACAACTTCACAAACGTTGCGAAAGAGACAAGTAAACCTTTGAAAAACTGAAACTTCGAGCTGCGGTAGCACACGAAGAAGCTGTAACGTTCAACCACCACCTAGTCACCACCCAACCATCACTTGTTCGTCCCCCATCCACCACTCATTCATCACCCATCCATCCCTCATTCGTCACCCGTCCACCACTCATTCATCACCCATCCATCACTCATTCGTCACCCATCCACCACTCATTCATCACTCATTCGTCACCCATCCACCACTCTCACATCGATCCACTTCCACTTCTTCACTTTCCCCACCACACAACAACCTCACCATACCACCACTGCGCCACTCCACAACTCCACCACACCACATCTCCACCACACCACCACCACTGCAAGAAGAGATGGCGTACAGGTACTCCCGCATGAAGGGCCTGCTGAGGAGAAGAGGCAGAGACACCTTCAACCCCAACAGCCTCACTGAGGAAGACTTCATCAGAGGCATCACCATCAACGCCAAGGTGGGAGGCAGTGGCATGCCATAGTTTGGTGGGGAAGTGGGATAAACACTTCAACGAGAAACCTTTTCTGAAAATTGTCGAAACCACTTATTTCATGGTTTCATTGACGCTTTGAAGGCTAAAAAACAGAAAAAAGCGAAAAAAAACCAAGAAAACGTTTTAAAAAGTAGAAAAAAAGTCAAATTTGGCATGCGCTGCAGTGTGGCGGAGGTATCACAACAACCAGCACCAAGTACATCTGTGAAAATCTTTTGAGCTTTAAAACTCGAGGTACACACATGTAGTAGTTGTTGTTGTTGTTGTTGTTGTTGTTAGTCATGCTGGGAGCCTGGCGAGGAGAGCTGTTGAATGAGCTGCAATGACACTACTGCTTCATATGAAGGACGCTGCACATGGCACGCACATATCTTTATGAGCGACCGAGCTAACAACAATACACTTGGTACGTTTGTATTAAAGAGCCCATAATTAATCTTGAGTGCCAGGCTTTAAAACTCTTCCTAGCATAATCCTCACTCATTGTCGCCTTCCCAGCAATGCCGTGCACCCGGCGTGCTTGACACATTCTTCCCTCTGCCTGCTTCTCACCAATCCAACCTCATACCCACACTTATGTTGTCATTATTCATACGTTTGTGAACATTTCAAAATTCAATCGGGCATGCTTGTGTGTGAAAGAGGCAATAACAACGCCATTAAGAAGCCATTAAA
>OX387250.1:5987743-6167743 GCA_947562095.1 Branchellion lobata
GACGACAGCATCATTATCAGAAGCAAAAACAACAACGACAACAACATGCTTTACAAACGGGGCAGCCACAACGACTCTCTGCTCATGCACAGTCCTTCTTACAAGCCCAGTGTCCTCATTGAAAAGATGAACAGAAGCTTCAACAACGACACCCCTTCGTTCAACAGCACCCCTTCTAAGAACAACACTCCTTCTAATATTTACGCTCCCTCCCACAACAACATCCTTTCCAGCAACATCTCTTCAAATAACACCTCGTACAGAAACACTCACAGCAGTTGTCTGGATGAGAGAGACTTACAGGTGAGTAACGTGTCGAAGCTTTTCAAAAGTGAGTTTTTGTGGTGAGGTTTAGACGGGGGTGAGCAATAATTCAACAGCACCTCTTCCCTGCAGCTCTCCTTTGTGCCCAGGGACAGGCAAGAAAAAGACTTTTTTGAGATTCTTCAGCGCTACAACAACATTTGCAACAGCAACAAAAACAACGTCAAACGAAACAGCAGTGACAACAACAAACTCAATTACAACAACTTTTTCTGCAGCAACATCAACAATCGCTACAACAATCCCCTCCACCCCAGCACCAAATGCTTCGACGACCAGTTCAACCACTTGTACGACACCAGCAACAGCACCTTCTGCGCCATTAATGGCCACTCAGCCAAGACCACCCTGCAACACGAGCAGCCCCATCAAGACGGTGACAATCTCGACAACAACTCCAACCACAACAGCAACAACACCATTAACAGCAACAACAATTCCAGTCACACTGACAACGATTCGAGCAACAGCAACAAAATTTCCAACAACAACAGTAAAAGCAACATTAACAGCAGCAGTCACGACAACATCAATAACATCCACAACAAAATCAATAACATCAACAACAACAACATCTGCAACAGCCATGACGACCTTGGCAACAGCCACGACGACCTTAACAATCGCCTCAGACGCATCAGCACCGAAGACTGCCTTACCGATGACTTGTCGTGTTGTCTCGACGTAGACCGTCTCAACAACATCGACAACCAAGTGTGTGACCACAAAAACAAAAGTTGTAACCATGATGTCGAGGGAGATAAGTGTGAGAACCAGCAAAACATCCCTGTGACCAAACAAAAAGTGTATGATATCCATCAAAAGAGCTACGACAAAAATGGTTCAAAAGATGAAGAAAGTCGAGCGGGGGAAAAGAACGGGAAGGATGGGAGGGATGAAGAGGATGGGGTGGGTGTTAAAGTTGGTGTCGGAAGCAAGGGTGCCGAAAGCAGGCAAGAAGAGTCGTTGTCAAATGGATGGTTGGCTGACTGGGGGGTGGAGAGTGAAGAGGGTGGAGAAGAGGAGAAGGAGGATGTTAACAATTGCGGTAAAAAATTGTGTGAAATAGAAGTAGTTGATGTTGAGATGCGTGGAGGGGTCGAAGATGAAAAACATAAAAAAAACGTGCATGAAAAAGAGATTCTGATCCGAAAACTGAGCGGAGAAGTGCTTTTGAATAAGGGCCCTGGTGTGAGAATGGAGGAGAACAAAGCCAAGTCGTGCGACGTGGGAAGGCTATGACTTCTCTGATGAGTCCATCTTACTCTCTTCTTTCTCAACTGCCGCCCCTTGCCTTGCATTTCTACTCCATCATTGCCACAGTCTAGTGGGGCCCGGCAAGAATGCTGTTAAAGCACCGTGTTTTGTCGCATATTCTTTGCTGTTTAATGAAGGTATTTTGGATTAAATGTCAGAACCCTGCTGGTTGTTGTGAGGCCAGCAAGGTCGATGGTGGAATAAAGTCTTGACAGACTTACTTCTTTCTCACACTAGCCTGTCTGTTTTGTGCGTCTCTCTCGGTGTTCCACAGGGTGTGGTCTGTGCCGAAGCCTTTATGCGAACTCAACATTTGTTCAGCGCTGTCCTACATCCAATCAGGGGACTCATTCAAACATGTCATAACTCTATGCTGCCTTCTGTTCGTACTTTATTTTTATGTAATGTGCCTTTGTGTGGGACGTGAGTAATGCCATTAAGTTTTTTATGCATTTTTATTAAAAAATTGAGTGTTATTTCATTTGTGGGAATTTTTTGTTTGGTATGTTGGCAATTGATTCGATTTATGTTTTTGCAGCTGAGCGATTTAGATCAAATTTACTTTTTTGAAATTCAAAAGATTTTGAAGTAGTTTTTCAACCAATGCTTCACCATTCCGTTTAGGCTAATTGCTTATCAAAGAACCATTTTGCTTCATTTTGTACATGATTATTTTCTAAATAAAACAACAATTTTTTCAAATGTCATATACATAATACTTTTTAAAGAAAATTTTGAAGAGAATACTTCATAGTGTCAAAGAGGCTATAGTAGCAAAAGACCTCTGGACGGGTGTATGGACTGAAATACGAAAAAAACAAGAAAGTAATTAAATTTCTGCAACAAATTGTGACTCGGTTTTAGCTGATAATTTTTTTAAAACATGATACGGGGTTTAAAACGAAAATTTAAGGAAGTTTTTTAGACAATTTCAAAATACTCATTCAAACAATTTTTTCATATTTTTTCGTTTTTAAAACTCAATTGAACATTTTTTTCAATTTTTCCGTTCATTACTTTTTGACAATTCTATTATGTTTGTCTTAAATGTTCAGCCTTTTTGAGTTTCTTTTATGGTCTATGAAAAAATATATCTCAGTTTTATGCTAGCGATATAATATAAATTCACTATTTTATTTTTCAAACTAATCTAATCGAGACATTTCTAACGTTCTTTTTTAGTCCCTTACTCTAAATGTGTCATGTTTTTCAAACAAGAACAACTTTCAAGAGCCGAAACTGCTTTAAAAGATAAAATATCGCAACTTAAGGCCAGAGATATTTTTGGCAGGTAGGAGTTTATAATTGCTAAATTGTTTTCAGTTGATATGATACAATTCTATTCATGAAGTTTTATAATTTTTTTCTGCAAGCGTTCAAAGGCGTTTTCAGAATAATTTTCTAACTGACTGTTGAGTTACATGCTTAACAGACCAATTGGCTAACTATAAGATTATAGGCAATAGACAGTTAATGCATATTCAAGTAAACTAAAATTTTAAAAATTGACTACTTTCTACACCAAAGTACTGCTGAAATAAACACTGAAAACTTGAAGACGAACGTTACTAGCAGGTGACAGTATACATGTTGTATGTATTGGAATGCATGTGGTACGTTAATTTGTTTTGGTACACTGATTCAATCATTTCATTATAGGATTTTATTTTTTCAGTTGTTTGTTTGAGTGCTTCAAAAGTTAGATTCATTACCATTATTGTTATTATTATTTATTCAGAACCCCGTCAAAAGGATTGCATTATGAGGAGGTGGCTGCTACTATTCAGAAAAGGATCAAAAAGGAAAAGGTTCCAGAACTTTCAGATACTCCAAACAACCATATTTCATTCAATTTTATCAATTATCACTTTATCGATGTATGAACATGCTTGGAGGGGTGATTGACTTGTTGATTGCACTATAGGAGCTGCCTCCTTCTAGTGCATTGGAACCAGGCTTTGAGAAGCTCACTCAAATCCCAACCAAACTTTCTATGAGGCAGGAAAGGAAACTGAGACAGGTTACCACTTGTTTCTTGTTTTCAGTGTCATTGTGTCTTGGAAGTCCATGTTCTCATCAATTTGCCTTGTCATTCCTGCTATTGAAGTGAAATAAAGGGTTGTTTGCAATCTCATGAACAGCAAGCACGAGCAAAGACAAAGGGCAAGATGTGGTTCGGGATGGAGGCTCCGGAGATGACTGAAGAGCGCAAGAATGACTTAAAGGTGGTTCAGATGAGGAACGCTCTCGACCCTACCCGCTTTTACAAGAACACTGACGTGCGCCCTGGTCTCCTGCCCAAGTTCTTCCAGGTCCATGTTTCTTACATGACACACTTGTCTCAAACTTATTTCACAATTTCATACCATGGTTTATTGTAGGACAGTGCAATTCTTTCTTGACGTTCCCACCATGACATAATTTCTTCCATGTCTGACACCATGTATCACAACCGCCAGGTGGGCACTGTGGTGGAGAATGCTGCTGATTTCTACAGCGGCAGAGTGTCTTTGAAGAAGAGGAAAAAGACATTGGTTGAGGAAATGCTCCAGGACGCTGAGCTCAAAAAGTTCGAAGCGCTGCTTTTTTTGAGCTAATTTTGTGTAAATTTGAAGTTTAAAGGTTAGAGTTATGAACACATCATCACTTTTCAATTTTTTGAAACAAATTTTACGTTTTTTTACTTGAACAGATACCAGAAAAAGAAACATGCAGAGCTGTATGGCAAATCTTTCAAGGGTCCAATGAAGAAGAAGAAGAAGAGGAAGATAACTGAATGAATTCCATCAAATTTTATTTTTTTGTTAATAAAGGTTTCTCAAAAATGAATTCTTAATAAATAAACTTCCAATAGTTGAAAATCAATCTGATTTTGACTCCAACTTGCTTCAAAGCAACCACCTCATTGCTGGAGCCACTTCTCGCACAAAGTACAGGCGTTTCCAAGCAACGATAGACTCATTTTTTTCAAATGTATTTGTACCAACTTTTCAGCCACCCATATTCATACATACGTATGAATATCTTTTTTGCCACCAAGGCAGATAACTAAGACTAAGTAAATAGACAAGGATACACCGCCGCAGCCTACTTCACATTTTTATTTAATCATAAAATCTCATTTCAGAAGTCAACTTCACTTTTCAAAAATCTATAAAGTGTCATTTTATTAAAACATAAAATTAATCCTTATGACAGTAATGTTTCCAAAAACCTTTAAAACTTTTTCATTGTATTTTTATCAAATGTAGAAATTTTTTTTTCAAACGTAAGTCAATTTTATCTAATTTGATTAGTTTCACTTAATATTAAAAACTCACTTTTAATCATTCGTGTTACCATAGCAACCACTCTATCAATGCTTTGATATCAAAATTTTTGCTTCTAAAATGAAATTCTCAGTTTTTGTACCATTGCGATTTGTGTCGTTAACAACCCAGTTGATCCTCACTATTTTGATTTACACTCAAATTGTAAGCTGGTTTTATTAAAAATCCACAAATATCAGATTTTATAATTAAACTTGGATTGCAAACTCTCTTTCAAAACAGAGCTTACACGTGAACGCCACCTTGTTCGAAAATAACTACGGTTCTAAAGATTACAATAATTTGGAAAATCAGTGAGGATGGCTAACCTTCATTTTATTTCATATTTTTTCTTTCATGTATATTTTGACTGTCTTCATCACCTGCTCTGTGAAATAAAACACTTTCTTATTGACCTGCATGAAAAATTTCAGACTGCTGGTAGCCTTGTCCCTTTCCTGCTTCTGCAACCTCTTCGAATGCATTGGAATCTTCAACGGTCTTACAACATTTTCTACTTTCCAGAACATTCTATGTAAGTTTAAGTAGTTTTTTCTTGCGCACGCATCTGTATCTTTTCGACACTAAACTGTTTTCCTTGTTGATAACCAGTCCATTCAGTATTCACAATCCCTCCTAACCATCTTCAACCTTTCAGCCAGCATGCTGCATCTAGCAGGGACAAGTGCTTTGATCTTTTTCCACCTTGACGTGTGGAATTCTCTCAGCTTCTGGTATATCTTCGGCTTTTGCTCACTGCCTCTTTTCATCAGTGAATGCATCGAATGGGTGGGTGTGTTGGCCTTCAAGCACTCGCCACAGTGACTGCTTATAGAGATCATACCTCATCAGCGTTCAGGAGTCTCTTATGGAATTGCATGTTTCAGCTACTTTACTCTTCAAACAAACCAATCTTTGCAAGGTGTGAGTGATTGATGGTTGAATTGGCTGAGCATCGTTGACTGCGTGCCTTTCTCTTTCGAGCTGTCATTTTGTTTTGAAGTTGTATGGAGTAGCCATTGAAGCAAGCAGTACACAGTGATCTTTATTGGCGTGTAACGGAACAAGGAACATGCGAACATCTTCAAGTTAAGGTTCACCAATGTGGACAACATTAATATTTCTATGTTTCGATTAATAAATACAAGTGGGCTCAATGTATTTTTGTGTGCACTTATGTATGTATGCATGTATTAATGTTTGTATGTGTGCGTGGGTATACATTATATATATGACAGTTGATAAACTAGAAGACGGGAGGCTTCATGAGATAGTTATACAATAGTCATGATGGATCAGAGTAAATGTTCCAGGCAACAGACCTCTTCATTGTAAGTGCTGCATTGAAAATGTCATGCGATTTTCCATATAAAATTAAAGTAAGCAGTTAATTTCGAAGAGTTATGCAATCGAGAGATCATACGGGCTTCTGTCGTATTATGCCATTGAATTGAAATGAAATTTTTGTTGAACACAACTTCGAAACTATCAGTACTCGTGGCGGAAGCTGACTAGGAGTGGTTACAAATGATTACAAAAAGAAATCTTGGAAGCACCGTTTTGAACGTCGCAAATGGAAAAATATAGTTACCATGTGCTGGACCTCCTGGAGCCTGTTGAATATACTTCGGAAGAAGTTCACAATACCTACTTGATTGTGCTGTGGCATAAGCTGCTCAGCCACATGCGTGTGCCTGGGTACCTTACATACGGTTTCAACTTGGTTGAATCGGATGAAAACAAATGTTGAGAAGAGTTGTGAGAGGAGTCACTCATCGATGCTGACAGCGGTATCTGCTTCGCTGTTCAGGTCCCCCGAGTAGGAGATCTTGGTGTTGTTCGAAAGCAACTTCTCATTCTCGTTGCTGTGCCGCATGCCGTATCCAAAGTAGATGAGGATGCCTGTGTGTGTGTGGTCAATGCTCAATGGTGCAAGAGTCATTTGATGTTTTGGTGGGTTGTTTCTAATGAAGTGTAAAATATTGTTGAAACCTCGTACTCAATCGATATTTTGTTGTGTCATTATTATTACGGAAAAGTGTTCAAAAAATTACGGGATTGTGAAATTAACATCATTAACAACATTCGTTGATGAAATATGTACTCATTCAAACCTTTTAAAACAACCAAACATTGGAAACGAGTCACAACAACTTTCAACAAAGTGATAAAACGTGTTCGCACTACTTGAACAAATGAGAAAGGTTTCTGAAGAAGGCTTAACAAAATCTCGACAGAAGGGTGCGGTTTCCAGAAGATTTCATCAAAACCACCAACCACAACCAAACGTGGCCTTGAGGCATCGGTGTGCTAATTTTATCTCATTAAACTATTACCCAGTATCGATTTTATTTGGACCAGAATCATTCAATTTGAAGTTACTGAAGCGCTGGAGACATCAGGGTTGTTTGCTTTAGGAACTTCAGTCGGTTACGACTTGTTTGGATTGCTTGGTTTCTCGTTGTTTTTTGACCTCGTTAGTTATTCGTCGATTTCTGACCAACACATCTGTAGCTTTTTATTACAAAAATATACCCTATTAATTTTGCTCTGGAGGTTTTCACGTAAATTCCTTCGAGTAATCTGTCGAGCTTCGACGTGAGTGAAATTGGCAAACTCTTTGAGTACTCCGCAGTGTTTCAAAGCTTTTTGCTCGTTTTATGATCTCCGTTGTTGGCTTTTGTCCGAAACTCCACAAGCAATAATCTCCTCCACCCCTAGGCTCAAATTTCCATTTGCGTATTTACCCAGAGTCGTAAATAATAAGTGGGAGTCGATAATCCAATACAACACACCGTGCATTACCTTTCAAGCTGTGTTATCGCAATCGATTGGCGAGCGAAATAAATTGTGGTTTTTGTATAATATAATTAGCATTGAGTTGCATTCACCCCGTCTCACCGATGCACAGCCAGATGGACAGTCGCACCCAGGTGAAGTAGTTGAGGTTGAGCATGAGGGCGATGTTGATGACCATGCTCAGCACCGGCAGAAAAGGAACCAGAGGAACCTGGGGAGTTGAAAAGAATGCCCATGTGAGTCAATTTAATTTTTTTAATTGATAAATCAATATAAAATTATCAATTATTTAAATAATTAATATATCAATCTTAATCAACTTTAACGACTGCATAAGCTTTTGAACTTCTTTCAACGCTGGGTAATGATGAAACTTTGGATAGTTACAGAAAATTTACAAAAAATAATGTAATGCATTTGAATAGTGTGGGAAGATGAATGAGGAACACACTTGGAAGGTGAGAAAGCTCGTATTTTGTTGGTGGGTGCTGAGGAGGAAGTAGGAAACTAAGAAGCAGAGAGAGAAGATGGTGAGAAGGAGGATGACCCACCACTGCATTTGCACCAACTCCTGCTTCAGGTTCAGCACCACCAGGCAAATGGCCACGGTGAAGAGCACCAGCAGACAGACGGTGATAGGAGCGATGCTGCCTTCGGGAATTCTGTTGATGCCAGGCACCTTCACAAACTGTTTCTTCACCTTGCCGATATCGTGGTGGCTTTGTGAAGGTACCAGCTTCTTGGTGTCTTTGGTTTCTTCCGCTTCGCTCAAGGACATGGTCGACAGATCGGGTTTCAAATTGAATTGACACACTTCGATGGTCTGGTAGCGGAGGATGACGACGTTGATGGAGACGACGGTGAAACAAAGAAGGGTTCCAATGGAGAGCAGTTCAACCAGATGGGCCAAGTCGGTGATGAGAGCAAGGAGGGCGGTGAGGCCTCCAAAGAGAAAGATGGACAAGAGGGGAGTCTGTGTCACCTCGTTCACCACCGCCAGTCGCTTGAAGAGGAGTCCGTCAGCTGCCATGGCGTATGCAGTGCGAGGGATGGAGAATATGGAGCCGAGGATGGAGGCTGATAGACCCACCAGGGCTCCAATGCCCACCACATTGGCACCCCACTTGCTGCCCTTGCTGAGGATGGCTGCTGAGAAGGGCGACGACACGTCGACCTGGGAAAAGGGCACCATCAAAGTGAGGGCTCCTGAGGCTCCTATGTAAAGAATAGACACCACGATGACGGCCAGACTGATAGCCAAAGGAATGTTTCTGGACGGGTTCTTGGTTTCCTCGCCTGCCGTGGTGACTCCTTCGAAGCCCGAGTAGGAGTAAAAGCAAGAGGCAGAGCCTGCTAGCACTCCAGTCACTCCATATGGCAAAAAGCCACCCTTGTCTTGGTTGGTCCAGTTGGAAAGGTTCCCAAAGTAGAAGCCAAACGCTATGACGAGGATGAGGATTGAGATGTTGACGATAGTGAGGACGTTGTTGAAGGCGGTGGAAACCTTGGCGCCTGCTGCCACAAACGACATCCAGAACAGGATGCACGCCATGGCCACGAAGTCGGGGTAAGGCGACATCCACGCCACGTTGAACTCCCCCACGTATGTCACTGTGGCGTTGCTAATGGCTCCGTTCACCAGCACGTCCAGTGAGCCACTCCAAGCCTTTGCCACTGAAGCCCCTCCGATCACCATCTCCAACAGCATGTCCCAGCCCACCATGAAGGCAGGGAACTCTCCAATGGTAAGGTAGGTGAATGAGTAAGCTGAGCCCGCCTTGGGCACTCTGGCGCCAAACTCTGCGTAGCAAAGGGCAGACAGGAAGGCTGCAAATCCTCCAATGATGTAGGAGAGGATGATGCCCGCCCCTGCGATGTCCCTGGTCACCGTGCCTGTGACCACGAAGATGCCAGCCCCTATCATGTGACCCGCCCCCAGCAACGTGAGATCGAAAAGGGACAGACACCTTTTGAGCTTCGTCTCCAACACGTCCTTTTCCAGCGTCTTTTTGCGACTGACGCTTTCCCACACAGCTGCTACGTCAAACATCTTGTGCACCTCACGACCACTTCAAATGGCGACAAGTCTCAACTCGGAGTAGGTGAACATTTCAAAAGAAGTATCACAAATTTAATGAGTTCGATCACTAACAGGATGAATTTTATCAATAGATCAACTCACTCAAACATCTTTACAGCAATGTCATATGTTTCAACACAACGGTTTTCAAAGGTGTTTATATGGCGTTGAATGCTAGCAACAACAGAGTAATTACGACCAGCTACAACGCAATCATCACTCATAGCTTATTTAAAGCCTAACACAACTTTCACATCTTTTTAAAGGTCTTTATGTGCATGTTGCTTCACCAAACACCACGTGCGCACATCCTACAGATGTATTGATTTTCTCGCAGCTCAAGAGGGTGCTGTGGGGTGCAGTGACAGAAATTGAAGAATCTGCTTCTTTTAGTTTATGGCTGGTGTGCAGGAGGTGGTGTGAAAGGTGACGTTGTGATAACAGAAAGCTGTATACAAGAAGGTGACATGCTTGTGTGGTCGTGATAGTGGAGGAAACGTGGTTTTAAATGCCTTGCATTCAAATAAGGTTTTGATTTTCGACTTCTGTGGTGATTTTTTAGTTTTTCAATACATTTTTTGTTTGTTATTTTTCACCTTATTTGTTCAGTGTTGAAAAATTAATTATTTCATTTTTCTCCATTTTCATTAAAATGTTCTTTGTTATTGCATTTTTAGACATCAGTGAGAGATTTACTCTGGCTTGCGTCAAAATTTCGCTGTACTTTGAGTTCATCGAAGTTGAATGAAACATGAAAATTTGTGACAACAAAAAAATGTTTCTATTTTCTATTTTATTTAGTCTTTTTTGTTTTTTTATTTTGTTTTTTTATTTTATTTTTTTAGTTTTTATCTTTCTTCAATAAATTCCGGGAAAATCCTGAATATGATATAAACCGCAGCCGATAAAAAGGGAAGATATGAAGGAATGCTATAAAAAAATTTGAAATTTTTTTGTACCTCTTGTAAATACTCACAAAAAAGAGAAATAAATATGGTTTTGAAAAGAGTGAGTTTGATGATGATGATCGCACAATGCAGTGAAATCAAGCGTCCTCCAGCAGTTGTTCCACCAGACTACACACGTGTTTGCCAGTGCCCCAGCACAGTGCTATGCCGTTGCCTCCGTGTCCATAGTTGTGGACAACCTGGGTGTTGGTGCGACAGCTTCAGTGTCAACGTGCCTCGAAGAGGAGCAGTCGATAAGCATGCAGACAGTGCTACAAGGGTTGCACACGCACTCAAGCACCTGCAGAGAGACTTCCCCAAAATGAAGTTGCTCCTTCTCCAGCCTCACAGGCTCTCTATGCGGTCTCAAGCCCACCCACTGCCACTGCCATTCCGCCCTCTGAAGGATGCCATGCCACGCTATTCAGTACCTCCATCGACGGCCTGTGTGCTTAAGCCCTCGATGGCTGCACTGCAAGTGCCTCCACCCACCTGCAGACTAGGCATGTGCTGGCAAGCGGCCTTCCACATCCTCTCAGTGTCTTCCTGTCTTACGTCCTCTCCTGCATCGCCCACCTGGTACGTCCCTCCCACCACCACTGTCTCCCTGCTGCAGTGTTGCAACACTTCTAGTCGTTTGAGGTTATATTTCTCAAGAAGCAACAATGTCATTCCCGACTTTTATTTCAAATTTATATTAATGAAATTATCTATACCACCCACTCTTCCTCCACCCACCTTCCTCTACCCACCCTTCCTCCACCCACCCAGGCACGATGTACACTCCATCGTGTCCCTCCAGCGCCATGAAGTGCTTCACCCATGGAGCCTTCACCCTCAGAACCTGCGGTGACACAGTGTATTGCAGTTTAATGCAGGGAAACAGTGTAATGCAATGTAATTCTGAGTACATTCGGTGACAGAGCGTAGCGCAATGGAATGCAGTGGCGCAATGTAGGATGGTGTAGTGGAGTGGAGCAAAGACATCAATCGTTGAAAAACATTCAAATCAGTGCTGCGATCTTTCCGATAAATCATTCACTGGAAGTGGCTTCGTTCTTTTTAACGTTCAATCACTGTCACATTTTTCACATCCTTGCAAGAACCCTTCCCTTCATCAGCGTGGAAACTGCCTTTTGACGCTTTTTAATGGAAAAACAACACCACTCTTCACAACCCATCTCACTCCCATTAAATAGTACAATAACACACTATTGAGCAATAAATTTTATTTAGTTTTACACGGATACATCCGCAAAAGTCTAAAAGGTGTTTGTTGATGCGAAGAGCCGCTGCATTACCTGTCCTCTGATGGGCACGGTGTCTGAGAGACCCAGTAGTTGGTTGCTGCCCAGTCCACTGCAGTTTACGGCCACGTCAAAAGCTGCAGCCACCTGAGAGACGTGCGACAAGGGTAGCTCGAAGGAGCTTTGAGACCTCAGCACAAACCTCTTGCAAGCTCCCAAGCTTCCTCTGTTGCACCACTCCTCCCCCCTCCTTGAACCTGTGTCGTTCGGTCGTTCCAGCCATCCACTCCATCACATTCAACAGCAAAAAGCAATTAAATGACCTCAATCCCACTGCACACCCACCTCTTCATCAGCCAGGGTAGGAACCACCGACTCTCTACCATCAGGGTGGTGTAGAAAACTCCTTTCCTGTCGAGAACATTCCATCCAATCATCCATTCATCCATCCATACATCTATCCATCTATCCATCCATTTATCCATCCATCCATCCATCCATCCATCCATCCATCCATCCATCCATCCATCCATCCATCCATCCATCTATCCATCCCTCCATCCATCCATCCATTCATCCATCCACTCATCCATCCAACCATCTATCCATTCTACGTCAATTGGAAATCTCATGAGACAGCATTTGCGTCGACCAGCGTCGTCAATTCATATTACTTTGCCACATCCTCCATTGCGAACATCTGCAACTCCCTGCTGCTGCAGGGTCGGTAGCCCAGGTAGAGTTCCTCGAAGATGGGGTCCTGGAGGTCAGTCTTATGACGCCACCACTGAAAATCTGATACAACTTTGTACTATTTTCTACATAAGTTACATTAAATTATTTTGGGCAAACGCTGAAGGTTGCGTCACCCCTGTTGACCTGCTAAATGAGCGCAAACCTCGAAGGGTTTATTTGCGTGGAAGTCGTAGCCAGAGACGAATTGCCCTCCCGCATCGGAGGCCTCCTGCGAGATGGCCAGTGCATGGAAGAAGTGGAAGGAGTCCCTGAACCTGCATGTGTGGAGGTGCCAGAGGAGGTGAAAGGGAGTTTTGAAAAGGTGGGAAAGGAAGAGTGGTGGAGTTGTAATCGTTTCGAGAAAGGGAGAAGAAAAAGGTAGTGGGTTGAATGATGCGTTGGGAGGTGTGAGAAAGGGAAAGTTGGTTGTTCGACGGAGTTTTTTATGAAAGAAATCGTTGGTTATCACCACAATACTCGTGTATGTCTGGGATAGTTCAGAGTCGTTATGACTCATTAAATCATGGAGAGTGCAATGACTCACGCACACACCACTGGTAATTTATGCCTTCTTCATTGCTTTTCGCTTCATCCACTCTGGCCAGCAAGATGCCTGCAGCGCCATCACTGGTGGTCTCTCTGTCGAACTTGTCAGCCAGCAACACCACCTGCCCTTCCATGCCCCTCCTTCTTAGCATCTCCTGCACCTGCACTCCAGCGCACAAACCGTTCACTCCCGCTCCTATGACGCACACCCGAAGTCTCCTCTTCATCTCACCAAGACTCTTTGCAGTCAACGCTTGAAGACTTTCCTATAAGGTCTTGGAAGAAGTGGAAGGGTGATTGTGGTTTTGTAGAGAAATGGAGGAGTGGGCAAGAGTGGTTTTATGAAGTGGAAAAGTAGTAAAGAATCTCTTATAGAGACATGGAAGAGTGTTTGAAAGGAGTTTTATGAAAATTTTACCAGATTTGAAATGCTGTGTTTACTGTAAAATTTAAGCAAGAACGTTGCCCTATTTTCAAAGATAGGCTACTATAATTCAACGGCAATCGAACTTTGAGTTTGAATGTTTTCTTAAATGCAACGATGCTCTAAAGACCACAAACAACAAACTCTTCTTCAACCAGCAACTCTGAACATTATTTCAATGGCAACACCATTGAAATCTGCAATTAGTAGGTGAAGGCTGGTAGAGTTTGGACTTTGAGGTGACTCCGTCAATCTGTTGTGAATCAATCAAGGATTATCGAATTGTTGTCGCTCTCAAGATTTAAATGTTTGTTTCTTCGGTATCATTCAATGACTTATTTCTGAATGTGTTCAGTTAGCAATGCAGTTTAGCTTAGATTTGAATGACTGATGACTGTTGAATTCTATGATAGTTGTTAACAATTGTTGATAACGGTGAGTTGCTGCGTTCATGGGCACTTCCACCGAATTTGAATGTGGTAGGAGGTGTTGAGTCATTGTGACAATAGTTAAGCAAAGAGTCATTGGAGTCTGAAGCAGAGAGGGAGGAAGTTGTTTGCAGACTCAATTCACTAACTGAAGCACACGCCATCAATTTGCCTGTCGTTGCAATAGTGGAGTTTGGGATATTATCGGTGTCACGACTGACATCAAGTGGTCATATCACGAGTTGTATCGCACAGTTTAATGCGTTGTTGTATCACCTGATCAAGTAATTATAAAGCGTGGTTACATCATGTTTTGCATTTTTTCCGAAGACGATGAATGCTGGTGGAATGAAAAGAGAACTTAGGGTGTGCGTCATAGGAGCGGGAGTGAACGGTTTGTGCGCTGGAGTGCAGGTGCAGGAGATGCTAAGAAGGAGGGGCGTGGAAGGGCAGGTGGTGTTGCTGGCTGACAAGTTCGACAGAGAGACCACCAGTGATGGTGCTGCAGGCATGTTCAACCCCAGAGTCAACGTAGTCAAGGGGGTGCCTCGAGAGCTGTGCCGCCAATGGTGGGAGGTGGCTGCAAGGGTGACAAGTGGTCACAATGGTGGCAGGGTGGATGAGAAGCAATTTTAAAAACATTATTTAAACACTTCACCTCCTTCGGCACCTCCACACATGCAGGTTCAGGGACTCCTTCCACTTCTTCCATGCACTGGCCATCTCGCAGGAGGCCTCGGAGGCGGGAGTGCAATTCGTTTCTGGTTACGAGTTTTCAACCACTCCGCCTTTTGAGGTCCACGTCCTAATTAATTTTAATCTAATAATTATAACAGCTCTAATTATGTACCGGAATGTTTATTTATATTTACTGATTACCTAGCTTGAAATCAACCTTTTTGCACTACCCGCCACAGGACCCCATCTTCGGGGAGCTTTATTATAACATTCGAGAACTCAGTGCCAAAGAAGTGGCTCTGTTCACCTTTGCTACACCTCCTGCGTGGGGACTTCATCAAATCCGCTTCCGCTTAAATTATAAATTCAAACTCTACAATCGTTTGTAGCATCAAATCAAAAATCCAATGCATGCGACAGTAATAACTCAACAAATGATTTCCAGGAAAGGAGTTTTCTACACCACCCTGATGGTGGAGAGTCGGTGGTTCCTACCCTGGCTGATGAAGAGGTGGGTGTGCAGTGGGATTGAGGTCATTTAATTGCTTTTTGCTGTTGAATGTGATGGAGTGGATAGCTGGAACGACTGCACGACACAGGTTCAAGGAGGGGGGAGGAGTGGTGCAACAGAGGAAGCTTGGGAGCTTGCAAGAGGTTTGTGCTGAGGTCTCAAAGCTCTTTAGAGCTACCCTTGTCGCACGTCTCTCAGGTGGCTGCAGCTTTTGACGTGGCCGTAAACTGCAGTGGACTGGGCAGCAACCAACTGCTGGGTCTCTCTGACACCGTGCCCATCAGAGGACAGGTAATGCTGCGGCTCTTTGCATCAACAAACACCTTTTGGACTTTTGTAGATGTATCAGTTTAAAAAGAGACAAAATTGATTGCTCAATAGTGGATTCCTCTGTCAGTTGCTGAGGGTGAGGGCTCCGTGGGTCAAGCACTTCATGGTTGTGGACAACTACAGCGTGTATGTGATGCCAGGGTAGGTGTTGTAGAGGTGTTAGTAAGAGCTGCGTATATGAAATGTTTTGTGGCGTTTTATTTATTAGGAAAATGAGTGAGTCAAAATATTTTCTTTACTTTTTTGAGGAATATAACCTCAAACGACTAGAAGTGTTGCAACACTGCAGCAGGGAGACAGTGGTGGTGGGAGGGACGTACCAGGTGGGCGATGCAGGAGAGGACGTAAGACAGAAAGACACTGAGAGGATGTGGAAGGCCGCTTGCCAGCACATGCCTAGTCTGCAGGTGGGTGGAGGCACTTGCAGTGCAGCCATCGAGGGCTTAAGCACACAGGCCGTCGATGGAGGTACTGAATAGCGTGGCATGGCATCCCTCAGAGGGCGGAGTGGCAGTGGCAGTGGGTGGGCTTGAGACCGCATAGAGAGCCTGTGAGGCTGGAGAAGGAGCAACTTCATTTTGGGGAAGTCTCTCTGCAGGTGCTTGAGTGCGTGTGCAACCCTTGTAGCACTGTCTGCATGCTTATCGACTGCTCCTCTTCGAGGCAAGTTGACACTGAAGCTGTCGCACCAACACCCAGGTTGTCCACAACTATGGACACGGAGGCAACGGCATAGCACTGTGCTGGGGCACTGGCAAACACGTGTGTAGTCTGGTGGAACAACTGCTGGTGGAAAAATGTTAAACGTGGGAATATTTGGTGAATATGATGATTTTGAAATTTTTTTAATAACTATTTTATTTCGTTATTTTCGATACATTGAATAAATAAAGTAAAATAGAATAATTTTTTTTATTACTCTAAATTTAGCTCTAAAATTGAATTGACAATACATGAAAGTCATTTGAACTTTTCAAACCTTTCGTCAGGAGCGCTTTTGAACAATTTTGAATGCGCTATCCAAACACATTGCTTAGCTTTGACTTCATTTTGAATGCTCTTGACTTGAAGTCAATTTTGTGTCAACCAAAATGTTGGAAAAATTCATGATGAAAAATATTGTTTTTTTAGTTGTCAATTCATTCAATGAAAACTATGTTCAGTATTTTCATGATGAATTGATTTTCAAAAATATTTTTAATGGGTATAAAAATTTGTTATTTATTAAATAAAAAGATTATTTATATATTTTTTGTCTTTTATTATCCACTCAAACATTCTTGTATAACTTTCTTAGTTCTTTAATTTTTTATCCGTATTATTTTACCGATTTTTACAGTTGAAGTGTTACTTTTATCAATCCTTAAACAGTTTGTTATTTATCTTGGTTTTCATACGTTTACTTTTTAAAGTATCAATTACTCAATTTAGTTTTTTTTTTAATTTTAATTAATTGAGGTACTAAAAATGTGTTTCAGAATTTAAAGTGTTTTCTAAATAGTTATGTTTTCAAAACCTAAAAACTGGCTAACAAATTTGGATGGAGGAAAATCTAAATCAAAAAGTGTACATTCATTAGAAAACCTCAAGTAAGCTTTTATAGTTATTTTTCAATTTTAAAATTCAAAAAAAAATTTCAAATACTAAATTGCGAGGTGTGCAATCGCCGTGTGTTATTTCAGTCCAAAATTGTTCAACAGACATTTATATGGCATATTGTTGAAGAATCAAACGGTGACAGAGCAGAACTGCAGTTTGCTAGTGGAAACTTTGAGGTCCATTTCAGAAATACTCATATGGGGCGACCAAAATGACAGCACCGTTTTTGAGTTGGTTTGTTTTTCATTTAAGAAAGCTTTTTAATTTATTATAAAAATGCGCTTTATAAGACTTTATGAAAAAATAATTATTTCATAAACGAATTCACGACGAAAATAATTTTCTGCAGTTTCTTCTTGGAGAAGAACATGCTAGTGTTCTTTCTGAAGTTTATAAAGCAGCGGTCAGGCCAGTCAATCTGTGTGCAATTGCTCCAAACCTTGAACATCCTCTTTGAAAACATCAGCAATGAAACTTCTGTCTGTGAGTTCTTGAGGCACCTTGAGACTTGTTGTTACAAAGATGTTCTTTTCATGTTTGTGTCATGCGTAAAAGATGGTATTTTTCAATTTTTTAATCTTATTTATCAAAATTTCAAAATGATTAAAATCAATGAAATTAATTAACTTTGTTAACTACAATTGAGCAAAGGACACCAAACATTCAGCCACTATACCTCCATTGATCACACAACACTATTGATTCACTTTTCTGTGTACCTTGATAATATGGGTTTTTTGCTACACAAACTGCTTCTAACAAAAATAAGACAGATTATTCTATTTTTTGATATAAAATAAACTGTTGAAAAATTATAAGAGCAAATGCAACAGTAACTTTACTTCTCACACTATTATCTAACAATACCACATCTAAACACCACACCACTCTATCCTACTAAACTCCATCAAAACACCACCTTACACTGAATTTAACATTAACACCATACCACACTCCATCCCATCACCACACTACAGACTACCTCCTCTCCAACAACCATGTCAACTCCATCATTGTCCACAAGTTCGACTTTTCCGATGAAGAGGTAGCAACATTCAACAGCTGCAACATTACACTCTGTGACAAAATTTTACTTAAAACATCAAAACACATTGTTTCTGCAACTTAAAATTAGTCATACACCACTCCATGCAACACACAACACCTCAGGTCATGGCTTACTTCATCTCCTTTCTGAAAACACTTTCTATCAAACTCAACAAACACACCGTTCACTTCTTCTACAATGAGGTAACTTCACACTTCTCACTCTACCCACTTCATTTGAATCCTCCTCCAATGCACTACCTTCCATTGCATCGTTCTGTATCATATCTTTCGTATTGCTTCGTCCGGCCGCAGCCCACTTCTTCCACAACAATCTTCACTGCACACCACAACAACCAGCACCACCGTCACAACATAATCACTACACCACAGCAGCAGACTATCACACTACCAGAATTACCACCACAGCACACCAACGACTTTGCCTTGTACACGGAGGCCATCAAGTTCTTTGACCACTCCGAGGGAATGGTGCGCATCGCCGTCCGAACCATCACTCTCAACGTCTACAAAGGTGCTTGTGGTTGTTGCCGTGGTGCTTATAGATGCTGTGGCTATGGTGGTTGTGGTGGCTGCTGTGGTGCTTGTTGACGTTGTGGCTGTTATAGTTGTGGTTGTTGCCGAGGTGAAAGTAGTGCTTGTTCTGGTGCATGTGATTGACATTCATTTCCACCAAAGTTGTTGTTTCACAGCTTGCCTGCTGCTTGCAAAATCTGAGGGAGAACAAGGCAAAGGTTGCTTCTTATCTCCAACCATTCATTTTTTTCTTCACATTAATTCATTCTTTCCACCACCACCACTTATCTACCACATCCATTCATTCCACCACCCATCTTTCACAGACAACAAGGACATGCTGGGCTACCTGGGAGAGAAGACAGGCTCCTCGTACTTTGTGCACCTCGTTTCCTTCATCGCCTGCCAGATCAACGACCTCCGTCACTGCATCACCAAGGACTCCGAGTCTGTCATCTACTCTTCCTTTCTTCCATCCCTTCTTCTATCAAACCATCCGTCAATTCATTAACCATCCATTATTCCACCAACTATACATAATTCAACAACTCTTTCTCCATCAAACCAGTCTCATCCACCCACCACCACCAGCCACCACAGCAGAGAGAAGATAGAGTACCTAATAGCAGAGCACCTCGACCATCTGCACTACCTCAACGACATTCTCTGCCTCCACATCCAAATTCTCAACAACGGTTGCTTCTTTCTGCTTTCTTTCTTCTACTTTCTTCCCTCCGCTCTACATTCTCCTCTTTGCTTTCCCTTTTCGGAACACTTTTCTTTGTTTTTCTCACTACACTCCTTGCATGCATAAAGTCACTTCGTTAACATCTCCAATAAATCAATGATATTAAATGTAGTTTTCAAAGCGCCAATGCAAGCAACGGAGAATTGCATAGTTTCGCCATCACCACACTAGCCCTGGTGAGCCACCTCTTCAAGCACCTCTTCGAGCCTCTCTACATCACCCCTCTTCTCACTCCCACCAAGGTCTGCTCCCTCTGGAAGGCGCCACTCCACACACCACTCCACACTCCACTACCATCACTGTTAGAAGCATCACCACACCACAGGAGACATGTGACGAACAAGTCGTCTCCATCTTCCTCCTCGCACAAGTGAACAACATCAACATCATCCTTAACATTATCATCAACATCCTTATCATTTCTGTTACCATCATCATCATCGTCATCACCGCCAGGTGTATCTCACTCTCCACCACGAACCACTCATCAACCGCCTTACTCAGATCCTCTTTGAAACCACAGACCTTCCTTGCAAGGTGCTTACCTTTTCATTACCGTCCCATCATCATCCTCATCAGCATCACCACCACCACTACAGGATGCCATCACAGACGACAGCACAGCATCCAGGTGTGAGTATTCCATTGTGCCTCTCTTGAAGCCCACACCAACCACTCCCATCATCAACATTTTCATTTTTCTCCTCCTTTTCTTCTTTTTCATCCTTCTAGCATATTTCTCATCTATCACTCTTATCAACCCTCACACGCATCCCTTATCAATCTTCACACCCACCTCAACACCTATCCACCACCTCAACACCCATTCACCACCTCAACACCCATCCACCACTTCAACACCCATCCACCACTTCAACACCCATCCACCACCTCAACACCCATCTACCACCTCAACACCCATCTACCACTTCAACACCCATCCACCACTTCAACACCCATCCACCACCTCAACACCCATCCACCACCTCAACACCCATCTACCACTTCAACACCCATCCACCACTTCAACACCCATCCACCACTTCAACACCCATTCACCACCTCAACACCCATCTACCACTTCAACACCCATTCACCACCTCAACACCCATCCACCACTTCAACACCCATCCACCACTTCAACACCCATCCACCACTTCAACACCCATCCACCACCTCAACACCCATCTACCACTTCAACACCCATTCACCACTTCAACACCCATCTACCACTTCAACACCCATCCACCACTTCAACACCCATCCACCACTTCAACACCCATTCACCACTTCAACACCCATCCACCACTTCAACACCCATCCACCACTTCAACACCCATCCACCACTTCAACACCCATTCACCACCTCAACACCCATCCACCACTTCAACACCCATCCACCACCTCAACACCCATCCACCACTTCAACACCCATCCACCACTTCAACACCCATTCACCACCTCAACACCCATCTACCACTTCAACACCCATTCACCACTTCAACACCCATCCACCACTTCAACACCCATCCACCACTTCAACACCCATCCACCACCTCAACACCCATCTACCACTTCAACACCCATTCACCACCTCAACACCCATCTACCACTTCAACACCCATTCACCACTTCAACACCCATCCACCACTTCAACACCCATCCACCACCTCAACACCCATCCACCACTTCAACACCCATCCACCACTTCAACACCCATTCACCACTTCATCACCCATCCACCACTTCAACACCCATCCACCACTTCAACACCCATCCACCACTTCAACACCCATCCACCACTTCAACACCCATCCACCACTTCAACACCCATCCACCACTTCAACACCCATCCACCACTTCAACACCCATTCACCACCTCAACACCTAATGCACCACTTCAGTCGCCTTCAAGGATACCAACTCGACTGACGAGGAGAAGTTGCTGAGGTCCCAGTCCAAGGTGTCCCTGTGCCCCTTCAACAACAAGTCTGTTTGTGTGTCTGTGTGCTTGTGTGTTTGTATGCCTATGTGCCTGTGTGGTGGTGTGGTTTGCTTGTTGATGGAGCTGATGAGGAGTTCACACCACCACCTTCAAGGGCCTACTTGTCGGTGTTATTGTCGGCACTTCAGTCTTCTTCCGGAGACCACCTCACCCTCGTCGCTCTGTGTTTTTTCTACGCTCTCGAACTCAGTCAGGGTGTGTGTGTTGTATTTCGTGCACGTGTAAAATCTTTGTTGTGCATGTGTGCAACGTTCAAAAATGTGTGTCTCCCGGCAGGAATGCAGCTGGTGCACCAACTCACGTCTCAAGACTCCCAGGTACTTTTTCATCTATCCCTTCTTCATTCATTTTTCACTCATTCATTGTTCACTAATTAATTTTTTTTTCATCCCTCACTCACTCACTCATTTCCTGCCTAACATGTTGTTTGCAGTCGGAAGGTGGTTACGATGGCATGCTGACTGAGGCTCTCCTCAACATACTGTCGCAAGCCTGCCAACATGGTTCGCCTACTGTTTTAGTCACGCACACACGCACACACACACATACACAAAAACACACACACACACACACACACACACACACACACACACACACACACACACACACACACACAGATAGCAAAGTGAGGTTGGTTACGTTGGAGCTAGCAATTTTGCTGTTGAAGAAGGTAATGGAAAGAACAGGAAAGGAAGAAAGGAAATGTAAGGAGGAAGGAAGCAACACTGGTGCATCAGTGATGTGCTGTGAGGACAAGAAAAAAGGTGGGGAAAGAGAAAAGGAGGAAGAGGTGAGGATTGGGGAGAATAGTCTTGCTGGAGTAAGGGAGAAGGAGGTGGGTGAAGAGATGAGGATTGAAAAGGAGGAGGAGGAGGAGGCATTTAAAGACAAGGAAGCGACGGAAGGGGCTGGCATTGACGACGCTGGTGAGGTTGAAGGTGGCAGTAGCACTGCCGTGTTGTCTGTGCACGCGTGTGTGGACGAGTCGAAGAAAGAGTGTAGTGAAGGGAGCAGGGAAGGCGAGTTGGAGAGGCACGAAAAGGAGGTGGCTTGTGTGGAGGGCATCATGACTGAGGCCACTCTGCTCTTGAGGTACTATTTCAAAGTATGGCAAAAGGTGGGTCCGTGTGCGTGTGTCTGTGCGTGTGTGTGTGTGTGTGTGTGTGTGTGTGTGTGTGTGTGTGTGTGTGTGTGTGTGTGTGTGTGTGTGTGTGTGTGTTTGTGTGTGTGTGTGTGTGTGTGTGTGTGTGTGTGTGTGTGTGTGTGTGTGTGCGTGTGTGTGTGTGTGTGTGTGTGTGTGTGTGTGTGTGTGTGTGTTTGTGTGTGTGTTTGTGTGTTTGTATGTTGCTGATTCATGTGCCACTTACAGAGCGAAGAGATCTTCCTTGACATGTTTGAAGATGAGTATCGAGAACTCACGGTTAAAACTTTCATCATCACCATCATCGCCGTCACCCTCATCACCGTCACCACCATCATCATCACCACCTACAGAACTCCCCATTGAGAGTGGAGCACTTGACGATGGAGGCGTCGGTGCTGCTGCCTCCCATCTCCACGCCCCTCACAGGCATCCACTTCTGCAGGAGGCTGCCCTGTGGCGAGGTCGAGAGGGCCAGGAAGGTGATCTGATCTGCCTTCCTGCTTTCCCTAAACAACACCACCTTTTCTCAACACCACCATCACTACCACTAACCACTACACTACCACTTCCATTAACAACACCACCACCATCATCACCAACACCACCACCTCCTTCACAGGCCATCAGAGCCTTCTTCCTCATGCGCAGTTTGACCTTCCACATGCGAAACCTCAGCGACTCGTACCTGCCTCTCACCAAGGCTCACGAGTGCGTGCAACCTGGAGACGTGCTCGACCTCAGTGCGTTTTTTGTTGTTGCTTGGTGTTGCTTGTTGATGTTCACCACACGCACACCAAAACTCTACAATCTACCTCACACAGACAACAGTGACCTCATCGCCTGCACAGTCATCCAACCGAACAAGTGGGTGTTGCTTCTTTTGCACTGACATCACTTTTGTATGACCTGTTGCCATACATTCGTTTTTGAGAGACACAATGTTGTCGTAATTGGCAGAAAAGAGAGGCGGTTTTTGGTGATTGACATAATGCAGTTGATCCTGGTGGAGCCCGACTCCAAAAAGCTGGGCTGGGGTCTAGTCAAGTTCGTGGCCTTCTTGCAGGTGGGTGTCTGTGAAGCTTCACCAACGTCGACTCGATACTGACCAACAAACACAGAAAACAAAAAAACATGTAGAACAACAAACAAAAATTACTCTTGTCTATGCTTGAAGTTAAGACATTGGTGGCTTGCGCTTCCTCGCAGGACACGGAGGTGGCGGGCGACAAGGAGGACAGCAGGTGCCTGCAGGTGAGCATCCACAAGGCTTCCTCCAGGAGCCCCTACAGAAACACTCCTTCCTTCTCCTGTAGCTTCCTTTTCGACGACCACATCCGCTGCATGGCCGCCAGGTGCTGTTTTGCCTAAGTGGCTTGTCTGAGTGGCCGGCTTGAGTGGCTTGCTTGAGGGATTTGGTCACCTCCAGTGGCTTGTGCTTCCAAATATCTCTTCCTCTCAAGCATAATTCCACAACCTTCCACAGACAACGCCTTGCCAAAGGTCGCTTGAAGGCCAGGCAGCGTAAGATGCACATGATTTCAAAAATTCTTTCTTCCACCTCCCATTACTCCACTTCCGCCACATCACTTGATCCGCATTCCTCGTCTTCCTCCTCCTCTTTCGACCGCTTCTCTCCCAGTCTTCCAGGCAGACTGCATCGCAAGAAGCACGACACTGAAGGTGAGCTGAAGTTTTTAATAACATAATTTAGAGCTATCATGGCTCCTATTAATCGTTCCTCATGCATGCAAGCACCCACTCACCAACACAGAGCCTTGCAAGGCTTCGTACAAAGAAACCAAGGCCTCTTCCTCCAAGGACCAGCTGCCAGGCTTCATGCTGCTGGCTAAGGGACATGATGTGGAGCGGAGGTCTCGCAAGCTGAAGGCTCGTCTCAACACCTCTTCACGACCGCCCTTGCGAACTTCCCAACAACCGGTGTGTGTCTTGCTTGCCTGTCGAATCTGTCTGTTTGTATCGACTCATCACTCGTCATGTGCTTTCACGTCAGGAAGAGGAGGAGGTACCGAGGAGTGTGGAGAAAAAGAAAAAGATGTTTTTGACGATGGCAAAGGAGGTGAAGAAGCAGCGTTCTCAGAGAGCCACAAGCGAAGAGGTGGAGTTGAGGGCCAGGCAGACCGACTCGATGAGCCTGAGCGACAAGCGCTTCAATGCTCTCTCGTTGCAGCCCGCCAATCAGTCTGAGGCCGTCTCGTCTTTGTCCTCACAGAGCAGCAAAGACCATCTGGTGGAGAGCAGTCAGTGATGTCCTTGCGAGCTCTTGCACTCCTGTGAGCCACCCTGCAGCCCTCTTACGCACCTCTTTGAGCGAGGCTCTTTATTTTATGATATTAGTTACCAATGATTTCAAACTTTTGTTTTTTAGTTCAATTTTGTCAACATCATTGTTGTCTTTTAGTTTTTTTTTAAATATTCTGTGATTGTACATATGTGAATCACGAAGGAATTCTACAGTTTGTCTTCATCCACTTTATTTACCGCCACTTTCAAGCTAGAAGCTGAAAGATCCGTCATTTTTATAAATTTTAGCTTCATCATTCTTGTAAAGTGGTTAGTCGTGTTGTTTTTTGGACTGTTCATAAAATGACGATGTTTTTAAGTTTCTAAAAGGCACGAAGACGTACTCGGAACAAAAATTTAACTAATTTATTTACAATTCTTTAAATACTTGAGAACCGCTCAGTTGTTGATGCTTGAGAAGTAGACGAGTCGTTCGAGCATGCTGTTGTTGCCTGAACTGTTGTGACAGGCTTGCGTGAGCGCCTTCAACACCCTGCTGCTGCAGCTTTTGAGCTCAGTAAGTTTAGCGAGAGTAGTTGGCAAGAAAGAGGCGTTGAGGGCTTGGTTCTGGTGGTGAGTGCGCAGTGCCTCGAGTATCATGGATTGCAGGCTATCGACCCGATCCACCTGCTTCAGGCCTGCTCTCTCTGCTCGGTGTTGTGTGAAGAGTGGCAGCTTTGAAGCATGTAGAAGCGAGTGATTGACTCATGTGCAATTAATATTTAATCCGTGTTCTAATAGAGTTAAAATTAGCATTCTAATAGACCTCATCAAAGAATTTGTGTAGCGCTGGTCATTGCTCAAAAGCGCTCACTATAAGAGTTATAGAAGTTTCTTGAGTAGATTGACTTGCACGAGGCAAAACCACGCACGTGTGATCATGCATAGAGCGAGCAGGCACGAGAAAGTGGACAGGTCCACTTGGCAGTCCTTAAGAGACTTCGAAAAGTCGATGACGTCATTGAGCCAGCAGAAACTCCCTTGCGTGGTGTAGTGCCTGCAATGCAGCTTGACGCCGTTGCAGAAGGTGACGCTGTTGTCTTGGTGGTCGTACCTGCGTGACACCATCGTGAGTTTTTACTCTGTGGTAGTAGCCGCACAAACAAAAATTCTGTGAGGCCTCACTTGAAAGAAAGTCTGAAAACGATCATTTCGAGGAGTGATGCATGGAAGAGCTGTTGCTGGTCGTGGTGGCAGAGGGAATCAAAGCCAGGCAGGCATGAGCTCCACTCGACACTCACTCTGATGGACGCCTCTAGCAGTCGGCACAAGAGGTTGCTGAAGACGCTGTCGGTGATGTGTGTTTCCAGGGCTGGTGTCAGAAAGGGGCCGTTGTACTGAAGGAGGGAGGAGTTCGTGAACAATGTATGTGACGCAATCTAATCTAATCTAATGATGAGTAATTTTAAAGTTTATTCTAATGACTTAAAACCATCGATCAAACCACTTGGCTTATTAATCAAAAATAATTGAAATCGCAAATAATCGCTGCTTAAGCACTTGTTCTGTGTCAGACGCATACAAAATTAAAAATACCAAGTAAGTTAAACATCAGAAAAGATTAATTCGAATTTGGACTCTCGGACAAGACAAGAGTTTGAATCCAAACGGTCCAAACGGCTAATATAGGCGGTTTATGTGAGTGCTTGTGAACACCAGCATACAATACAATAAAATACATTACAAAACAATACAATACAAAACAATACGATACAATAAAATACAATACAAAACAATACAAAACAAAACAATAAAATATAATAAAATACAATACAATACAAATACTAATATTATTATAATGGCATTTCGAGGTCACGCATTAGCACTGTGCAAATGTTCAAGTGACTGACGTGCGAGTAGTCCATGCTTTGCAGATCGGGAGCAGTGTCGACGTAAGCCCTGACGAGGGAGGTAATGAAAGACGTGGGAGGCGAGATGGAGGCTTCTCTGGAAGGGAAAATCAGTTTAGGCTTCGAGGGCAGTCTGCCCCGCCTTCCCTTCAGCAGGTCTGTGCGCACCACTGAGGTGTGATGGTGGGTGGTTGGTGCTGGGTGGTTAGTTGGTGGTTGGTGGTAGATGGAAGGTGGTGAGTTGGTAGTAGGTGGTTGGTGGTTTGTCCTTCGTTAACAATAATATTTAGAACTGGCATTTGAAAACGATTTCACTATAATTTGGCTTGAAATTTTGGTGGTTAAATGCCACCGTAATAGTATTCATGGTTGTACTGCGTAAAGATAAGAAGTTCACGCACCCTCCTTCACCATGCCCACCGAGAGGCACTTTTCGAACCTGCAGTACTGACACCTGTTCCTGCGCCGCTTGTCTATCGGACAGTTCTTGCCTGACAAGCACACGTACACTGCTCCTTTTTGCACTGTTCTCTGTGGAAGAGGTGATGTGAAGGAGGTGGTGTGGAAGGGGGGATGTGAAGGAGGTGGTGTGAAGGAGGTGGTGTGAAGGAGGTGGTGTGAAGGAGGTGGTGTGAAGGAGGTGGTGTGAAGGAGGTGGTGTGAAGGAGATGGTGTGAAAGAGGTGGTGTGAAGGAGGTGGTGTGAAGGAGGTGGTGTGAAGAAGGTGGTGTGAAGGAGGTGGTGTGAAGGAGGTGGTGTGAAGGAGATGGTGTGAAGGAGGTGGTGTGAAGGAGGTGGTGTGAAGGAGGAGGTGTGAAGGAGGTGGTGTGGAGAAGATGGTGTGAAGGAGGTGGTGGGGAGAAGATGGTGTGGAGAAGGGAATGTGGAGAAAAGGATGTGGAAGAGGTGATGTGGAGGAGGGGATGTGGAGGAGGTGGTGTGGAGGAGGTGGTGTGGAGGAGGTGGTGTGGAGGAGGTGGTGTGGAAGAGGTGGTGTGTAGGAGGTGGTGTGGAGGAGGTGGTGTGAAGGAGGTGGTGTGGAGGAGGTGGTGTGGAAGAGGGGATGTGGAGGAGGTGGTGTGGAGGAGGCGGTGTGAAGGAGGTGGTGTGGAAGAGGTGGTGTGGAAGAGGTGGTGTGGAGGAGGTGGTGTGAAGGATGTGGTGTGGAGGAGGTGGCGTGAAGGAGGTGGTGTGGAGGAGGTGGTGTGGAAGAGGTGGTGTGAAGGAGATGGTGTGAAGGAGGTGGTGTGGAGGAGGTGGTGTGGAGGAGGTGGTGTGGAGGAGGTGGTGTGGAGGAGGTGGTGTGGAAGAGGTGGTGTGAAGGAGATGGTGTGAAAGAGGTGGTGTGAAGGAGGTGGTGTGAAGGAGGTGGTGTGGAGGAGGTGGTGTGAAGGAGGTGGTGTGGAGGAGGTGGTGTGGAAGAGGTAGTGTGAAGGAGGTGGTGTGGAGGAGGTGGTGTGAAGGAGGTGGTGTGGAGGAGGTGGTGTGGAGGAGGTGGTGTGAAGGAGGTGGTGTGGAAAAGGTGGTGTGGAGGAGGTGGTGTGGAAGAGGGGATGTGGAGGAGGTGGTGTGGAGGAGGTGGTGTGGAGGAGGTGGTGTGGAGGAGGTGGTGTGGAGGAGGGGTAAAAATGTTCTTTTATAGTCTTTATTGAATTTAATAGAGTCAGACGATTGAAATGTTACAAAACAAATTTTGAAAGTTATGAAACAGCCATCTCGGAGAAGTGAATAAATCAAGTAATGATGAAAGCGATGCGAGGATGCTTTAATTCATGGGCGTGAAAGTTCGTGAATGTCTTCTATTTCTGGCCTCTGTTGGTATTCGGCATGGGAGCAATTCAAAAAAGTTGCAACTTCATCAAGTTAATGGTGTTTGAACTTCAACTCCCAATAGGGCTTCGAAATGAGCCTTTTAAATCGATTGTTCATAAGTGGAAGTTAAACGCATGTGTATAAGATGCTTTAAGAGTCCATTGGTTAGACATTAGATGGTTGAAGACGTGTTCGAAGCCAGGCATGGAGACTCCGCCCATGCAGATAACACACACATTTATACGTACACACGCACGCACGCGCGCGCGCATGCACACACACACACACACACACAAAGCGAAGGGTTGACAGATGAAGGATATCGTGTTAATTTTTACCTCAAATCTGCCTCATAAATGCTCCCACGTTGCCATGTAAACGCTCGCAAAGCAGTTGAATGTCGTGGAAGCTTGTTTGTTTTTGAGTAATTAATAATCTTATCAATTTCCCATCCAGCCACGAGTGCGTTATCATTAGAGACGGGCTGACACTTATGACTGCCGTTCCACTAATGTTCTTTCGAATCGCTTCTAATTTATTCATGCGCCGAGATTTGTTGTTTCACCGTGCTGGCGTAAGAGTGGATTGTTGATTGAACCGTTTTGGATAATTTAAAAATTTTCTCATAATCTTTACTCATTCAACAAGCAGTATGGAAGTTTGATGTTGGTGCAGTTTGATTGCTTGCGGTCGTTATGTTGGCGTGCTTAATGAGGCTTTGAATTTATGGAAAAGAGGAGTGTGCGCCTTTCGCACTCATATGGCAAATAAGCCGGTCGGTTGAAAGCCACACAATTGTAAATCACCAAATCTATTCAGCCCCCCACACGCAAGCACCAACTGCAAACATCATGCAAAAATATCATAAAAACACCACCACTAAACACCACCATCTCCACCACACCACTATCACCTTACCCAACTACACTATCAACACCGCCATCTCCACAACACCACCACACTATACCAGACCACAGCACACCACACCACACCACAACCACACCACAACCACATCACAACCACACCACAACTACACCAGAATCACACTAAACCACACCTTAACTACCCCACACCACACCCCATCACAGCACACCGCATCACAGCACACCACAACACACCATACCACACCACACCACACCACACCACATTCATAACACAACCACACTGCACCACACGACAATCACACCCCAACCACACCTCAACCACACCACTCCACTTGCCTTGAAGAATCCTTTGCAGCCCTCGCAGGTCCTCACTCCGTAGTGCTGGCAGGCGGCGTGGTCGCCACACACGGCACACATGTGCTGCAGGGACTTAAGCTTGCACGACACCTGTTCAAGGTCAAGGTCATCAAAGCGATGAAGTTTAGGGTTATGATACTAATCATCAGTAGAATACAAAGATGACTAATAAATCTCATTTGTAAAACGCCAAGGCAAGCCGCTTTCAGTAGCGGAAATGTTCGTCTTTTTTGCAGCTTCGATCCTTCTGTTCGAAAAGTGAGAGCATCCTCATCCACGCAAACCTTCGAATTCTGATTCTTCAGACAGGAAAGCGGTAATCCGTTGGGAGGACAGACTCTTCTTGAGTAACCCTTTCTGGCTCTTTACACCACCAACATAAACACAGTTATGAAAAGCACTCTAAGTAAGGCAGAACTGGTTGATCTAGTCAGGTTTAGAAGAGGCCATCACCTTAGTCTTTGCCGATGACTGCGCCTTGTACAACCAATTAACTTATACAAGAACAACATCAGCAATAAAATCACTAATACCACGAACACTAACAACGATTACATCACAAACACTAACAGTAACATCAACAACAACAGTTTTACCACAAACACTAACAAAAACATCAACAACAACAAGTATACCACAAACACTAACAACAACAACAGCCGTGCACCTCTATGCGGTTGTTCATGAGGCACTGACTCCTGGGGTGGAAGTCCTTGGACAGGGGCGGGTAGTGGCCTAGTTGGTAGGCATTGGAGTTGAAGACGGGAGGGTAGTCGGTGGGGTAATCGGTGTGGTAGTCAGTTGGGAGGTAGTTGATGAGAGAGGGCTTTTGCAGCAGACTCAGTTGAGGGTGCTTGCAGGCGTTGCAGCTGGTGTGAAGGGTTGTGGGTGTTGTGTGGCGCGTGTGTTGTGGACGTGTGGTAGATGTGTTGTAGCGTGCATGTGTTTTGGATATGTTATGTTGTAAATGTGTTATATTTTAGAAATGTCAAGTTTTGAATGAACAAGGATTCGATAGTGTGCAAGTAGTGTGTGAGGAGTTCAACGAGCATTCGGTCGTCTCAAGCTTTGAGTCGCTTTTTCACAAAAAAATTTGACATAAAAAAATGCATTGCAATGCGTCAATGCGCTGTCTGACATGCAAGGAAGCGAAAGGTGGCGGAGGACGATTGGGTGAGTGATGTGGCGGAGTGTTGAATTATTTGCGCTTGAACTTCCGCATTGCTGTGATACGTCATGAATAATTAAAAAAAAGAGAATAAGAAAAAAAAGGAGTAAGAATAAAAATAAGCTCAAACAAAAGCCTCACTTGATGTTCAAGTCCAGGGTGGTGACGAGGCCGTCGACATTGGTCATCTTGTCGCCCGACACGCAGTCGCCGAAAGAGAGATTGGAAGGGCAGGGCAGGTAGATACACGACTCCCTCTTCACGCCCCCTGACAACTCTGATGGCTTTTCGAGGTCCAGCAGTTGCGAGTCTCGAGTCTGGAAGGTGCAGTTGTTCCACTGGTGGTCATCGTGGTGTTGCAGTGGCTTGAAAAAGAAGGAGTCTTGGTTGCACGAATTCCAACGGTTCAAAGACACTGCAGGCATCTTTGCAGCTCCACTGTCGCCTAGCAGAGCATCTGAATAGCCACCCTCCAAGGGTGGAGGCGCCAGGTCCACCTCGAGTCTCTTAGCGTTCACCTCGTCCTTGTGCCCTTCCTTGCATGCCTCTGAAGGGGATTGCGAGAAAAACTTGTGTTGCAGAGAGGTTTCTAAGCCGGTGCCTCTTGAACAGGTGTTTTTGTAGTAAGGGTATGCAGTGGTTTGTAGATAGGAAAAGTAAGGTGAGTGGAAGTCCGTGTTGCAAGAGGAGGTTGTTGGGATGTTGAGGGGTGGCATGTGGAAAGACGAATAGACTGTGGGAAGGGTGGAATTGTGTGTGAAGCGGTAGGTGGAAGGAGGGTAGTTGGAATGGTCTGTCAGACTGCAAGCTTCTCTCGAAGCTTTATCCTGCTGCAAGTGACAGGCTTCATCGCCTGCCTCGAAGTTGGAAGGGGGAAAGTGGTTCAACTGCCGTAGAAGGTCAAAAAACAACAAGCAACACTCACTGGTTTGGAAGACGAGGTAGGAAAACTTAATCCGAAGTAGTTGGAGTTCCTGTTGGGGAAGAGGAGTGAGATCTGTTCTTCGTTCAACTGGATGCCTCTTCTGCCGTAGAAAAGCTTGCACATGTACTCTGCCATCGACATGGTCCTCTGGGCCGTCTGGAAGGCTGCTTTTCGTGCCATACACACTTTATACATCAACAAGCGAGAGCTTTCAATCTGGCCTACACATCAGTCATTCAAAAAGAGGCGGGGCCAAACGCAACCCGACCAATCAGCCGCGCGCGTTGCAAGTGATCAATTTCATTTATTTATTAGTTAGTGGTAGGAAAGCGGAGAAATGTATTTGAAGCTCCTTGAGTGTTTTGTTTGCTTCCAACACCACCAACAACCCTTTTTTCCATGCACTTCTTCGCCGAATGCCATTCAGCCGAAAGGTGGAAAGGACTACAATTGATCCACTCACCGTTCTCCAAAGGTCAGCCTCATCAGACGGGATGAGCGCCATTGATCGGGGTGGATTTCAAAGTTTCTCGAGCGAAAACAATGGTTTCGAGTTCCTTTCAATCACTCCCACCAAGCCCTGTTACACACTTGTGGGCATTTTAATTAATTTTCTCATCTGTTACCTCTTCAATTGGTTTGCTCATACATTCATCAACAAATTCGTATACTCATCAATTCATCTATCCATCCATCTATCCATCCATCCATCCAACCATCCATCCATTCATGCATCCATCCATCCCTCCATTCATTCATCCATCCATCCATCCATCCATCCATCCATCCATCCATCCATTCATTCATCCATCTACCTACCCATCATTTCTCCACCCAGCAACTTGAGCCATTTCTTAATTAGCTCATCTTTTTAACGTCACAGCAGCTCCAAATGCTTGTTGTGGTCTCTAAGCGAACTACCAGCACAACGTGACCTTTGTTGCGTGGGTCTGCAGAGGTTCGGAAGCTTCGCAAAGACCTCATTGTTTAGACAGTCGAAAAAAGCGATCTTGCACAGTGCATGAGCAAGATTATACAAACGTTTTAATTAATTAACGAATGAAATTTTGCTGCAAAAGAGTTCGAGAGATGGAGAAGTTAACAATATTCCTGACCAACTCTGCAGCGTACGAATGATCTTTTTATGAAATGAATATTTTTATAAAGAATATGAGTTTTTATATGAAATAAAGTTCCAAAAGAAAGGAAGGAATGTTTGATTTTGCAAGAATGCTTCATATGCCCTCAGACCCCCTCAAACTATCAGGCCCTCACTCCACCTCTTGGTAACCAAGTTACCTTGATCGATGCCTTTTCGATTGCTCGTCCACCTAATAAGCTTCTAGAACATGCATCCATCATCCTCACCAATTTTATCAGCGCTTTCTGACATTTCCCCAGTCAGTCGTCGCAGGCAATTATCCTAATTGCTTGCTCTTGTTCCTTCGTCGTCCCAAACTTTCTCTTCCTAATCCACTTAACAGCTTCTTACCTCCTCTTTTTTACGTTTTTGTTAACTATTGGAGCTTTTAATATTCATGAGTAGTTTGGTTTTGATATCATTCGCTTCACCACTACACCATCTTCTTTCACCGATTGTATTATGTTTCATCGTGGAAACAAACTCTTCAAGGAATGAAGGGTTTTTTCAGAATTGAAATGGCTTAAATGACATATTAAAAAAACTATATATACATTTCATTGAAAAACCCATGCACACCTAACTATGCAAGAGAGCAACAGCAGATGTTTCAGAAAGGTGGCACACCAACACGACCACTTGCTGCAGTCTGCACCGACGTCTACGTCCCAACGTCCACCATATGAAACTGGCGTTCTGTATCCACAACGCAATCCCTCAAACAACATCCAGTCCACACTCACAGGCCTTCAAACCGTGCAGGCCTTCAAACCCCCTATTTGCAACCAGATTTTCAAATTTTTATTGATATGACCACTTCAAGCTCTTCTTTCAAACACGCTTCAGTAGCGAAGGAACGCAATTTGAAGGCAACTTGGAGCCCTTTAAAGGACTACAACGTGGTCTTTTAAAAGAATACAAACAAGCAGCAGCAAACGTTTCAACAAACACCACACGGGAACGATTTTCAAGCAAGAAAAGAAAGACAAGTGTGAAGGTGTTGAGAGGTGGTGTGTAGTGTGTGAAATGAGAAGGTGTTGTGTGGAGTGAAAGTGTGAAAGGTGTTGTGATGTGGAGACATGAGAAGCTGTGGTGATGATGGTTCATGGGCTTGAGGTGATGGGGAGTATGACGAAGAAGTGATGCTGGGTGGGTTGAATCGCTCGTATAAAGGGCAAGAAAGCTTAAATATGATATGGTGGTAATGCTGGCTTGGAGGAAAATATAGATGTCAACTGTGCAGAACGCTTGGGAGGAGTTCATTGAAAAAGTGCTCGCATTGTTGTGCATAATTTGAAGGCTCGCGCAGATGAGGAATGTGAAGAGAGAAGGGGGTGGCGGAAGCGGTGATGAGAGTGGAAAACTCAAATGGTGAGCAGGCCACGTGACTGGGTGGTTGATGCGGGACGATGTGACAACAAGCTCTTAACTATCATTGCAAACTTTTATGTAAAATTAATCAAAAAACGAAAAAAATAAAATAAAATAAGGGTGGGATGGTGAAAGGGTGAGATGATGGTGAAGAGATTGAAAGATGAGGAGGGTAACTGTTGCAGGTTAATAGCAGGCGCTCAAGTGAGGCCGACTCAAAAGAGCGTGAATTTGAAATGATCTTAAAGGTCACGTGTTTGTACACTATCGACCAGCACTGCACGAATTTAGAACGACCTTTCGAGCCTCCGACTTAGTCCATTAGTTACTCAATTGAAATTAAGCGCTCGCTCCTTAACTGCCTCTGCCGTGGGCACGTTGGTACATCGTCAAGCTTTAGTGAAGATTAGATTATGAAAATTGATGAGAGGATTAGACGAAGATGGAGTAGACGAATTAATACTTCATGAATGACAGAAACGAAAGAAAAAACTAGTGGGAGTTAATAATCAAAAAAGGAAAAATGAAAATCAAAGTGTTGGGAAGATCAACGATCGGAAGCCTAAAGGGCTGCGCGCCGAAGAGACTGCTTTTGATTGGACGCTTAAGCACTTGTGTGAAGATGTTTAGTGAGCCTATCGCCTTACACTACTGAGTCAACCTGGAAACTTAAATAATCGAGGACAGACAATAAAAACATCAACAACAACTGAAACGAAAAAAAAAACAATAAAAACAACCGTAGCAACAACAAAAAGAACAATCAAAACAGCAACATCAACTACTAAAACAACAAAAGCAACAGCAAAGTGGTCGACAAGGCACTAAGAAGCTGAAGTCTCAAAAGGGTTCAGTTGAGAGTTGTAGTTGTCTGCGTCCCTGTGGTGGTTGTGGAGGTTTAAGCCACTTATCATCTCCATCATCATCGTCATCATCATCATCATCATCATCATCATCATCATCATCATCATCATCATCATCATCATCATCATCATCATCGTCATCATCATCATCATCATCATCATCATCATCATCATCATCATCATCATCATCATCATCATCATCATCATCATCATCATCATCGTTATCATCATCATCATCATCATCATCATCATCATCATCATCATCATCATCATCGTCATCATCATCATCATCATCATCATCGTCATCATCATCATCATCATCATCATCATCATCATCATCATCATCATCATCATCATCATCATCATCATCATCATCATCATCATCATCATCATCATCATCATCATCATCATCATCATCATCATCTTCGCCATCACATCCACCACCATATCCACTACAACATCAACCACCACATCAAACACCACATCCACCATCACACCACCATCACGCAAGACACCCACTTTATATCTTCATCTTTATGCACAGGCACGTTTGGTGGTGAAGGGTCGGTGTGTGGGGTGGGTGCATTGGTAGTGAGTACATTGTTGGTGGGTGCATAAGAAAGGTGGCAGTTGATGGAGCTGACGGAAGCAAGAGAAGAGTTGGAAGCCTTGTTGATGGAGGCGCTGGATTCATTGGTGTGGGGAGAGTGGCCGTGATCAGGGAGGGCGGACTTGAGGCTGGGTTGGTCATCATCGCTGCCGAAAGGGTTCAACTCCTCGTTGTAGTCCCGAGGCCTGTGTGGTGTCGAAAGAGGGTGTAAAAAGGTGGATGTCAAGACGAAAGTGTTTGGCACAAAGGTTTGAAGTATGCGGCAAAGAAACCCGGTGTCGTTGTTGGAAGGAGGTTCCTGCTTGTTGCCAGAGTGGTTGTCGAGGTTGATGGAGGAAGACCTCTTGGAAGAGGGCTGCAAAAAGAAAAAATAACAAAAATAATGATAAAAACAAAAATTACTATAAAAAAAAATCATTATAATAATAATCATAATCATCATCATCATCATCATCATCATCATCATCATAATCATCATAATCATCATCATCATCATCATCATCATCATCATCATCATCATAATCATCATAATCATAATCATCATCATCATCATCATCATCATCATCATCATCATCATCATCATCATCATCATCATCATCATCATCATCATCATCATCCTCATAATCATCATAATCATCATAATCATCATCATCATCATCATCATCATCATCATCATCATCATCATCATCATCATCATCATCATCATCATCATTCTAAAAATAATAAGAACAATAATAATAATAATAATAATAATAATAATAATAATAATAATAATAATAATAATAAAAAATAATAATAAAAAATAATAATAATAATAATAATAATAATAATAATAATAAATCTAATTATAATGCGACAAGACAAACAACCAAGACGCCAAAAAATGAATGAGTTTGATAAAATGTTAAGAGAGGGAGGGATGGTGGGCAGAGGACCGGAGAGGGAGCGGTGGCGAGGGGAGGACCGAGACCGTGGTTGGATGCCCACAACTGCAAGTCATGGGAGGACTCCATGGTGGCAATTCTCCTGTGCCACTGCACATAAGCCATTGGGATGCTGCAAAAATTTGTTGGTGTCTCAGAGAGGAAAAAATTCTCATATTGACTTAGTCGACTTTTACTAATAAAAACTTTGTTTTTTTTCATCATTATTACATATAAAATCATTGATATCAGCTTGCAGCAGGATAACTGACTAGTCAACTTGTGAGACGTCGAGGCTAGCATGGAGGCCAAGAAGGGAATCCTTGATAAAGTCCAGTCGCTTGCCCTCCAACTCCTGAGCCCTCTCAAAGATTCCCTCCATGTCACCCAGGTACACAATCCTTCGGAGGCAGTGGTGTGGTGGAGTAGTGGTGGTGTTGGTATAGTGGAATAGTGTTGTGTGAAGTGTGATCTAGGAGTTGATTGATCAGTGTAGTTCAAATGATCAAGTGGCACTTGTAAGTGGATAGTTCTTTGTGGGTTTTGGAGATCTTGTCATCTAGGTGGTCTATGTCCTTCTTGAACTTTTCTATCTTCTCAATCACCTTCTTGTCCTGTCACGTCAAATTTAATTTTCCGATAAAGTCGATTCGTTTTTGAGACAACAACAGCACCACCTCTCCTCCTGCAGTCTCCAGGGACTTGAAACCCTTCTCGAGAGCCTCCTTCTCCTTGGAATACTTGCTCAGCTTCCCCAGCCAGTGCAGCCATGGCTTCTGAGCCTGAGATGACGTTAGAAGTGACTTTCACATAGTTGCACATTAGATGAACTGCATTTTTTAAGATGCCACAATATGACTGCCTTCACACCTTCCTGAAGTCCTCCTCGAAAGACTTTGTCTCCTTGCAAGCACCCATCATCTGTTTGTTGTAGAACTCTCCCTTCCACTTCTTCATGTCGCTCTGCAGCTCTGTCAGCTTGTGGTTGATGTCGTTGTGAAGCTTCGAAACAGTGCTTGCTTCAGTCAACGAGTGCAGCAATACCTCCTTGCACATACCATACTCATTGCCTGCAGTTTTTAAATGTTTTTTTTTAAATAAATTTTTTGTTCATTTCATAAAAAGCCACAAACTTAACAAGTATTTAATTGATTCATTACTGCATTTACCTTTTTCGATGATTTCAGTCCACTTTGCAGACCATGCCTGCAATTTGCTGGCATATTTCGTCTCAATCTGTGCCCTTTCTTGCACCAACCGAGACAGCTCCGAACAGAATTGAAAGCCATCTTCCACTCTCTGGACCACCTTTTTGTAGTCATCACCCTTCCAAAATCCTTCAACTTCCCAGTCTTTATTGATATAGCTCATACTGGGATAAGTCTGCTGATTATCAAAAATATAAAATGAAAAGACAAAAAATATTGTTTAAATTTTTGTTTTGAGTTAATTTCAAAAATGAATACAGGAAAAAACGGAGCTAGAACGATTTGTTGTTTAAATAGATTATCATATGAAGGTGAATAGAGATAAGATAAAACTTCTTCCAAGTCTTTGAAATAAAGGTTTTTACTTTCCAAATAAGGAAAAACTTAGAAATTTAGGTTAAAATATCAAATATTACTTGGGATTAAGGTATGTATTTAACGATTTAATTGATTCCTGTTCTGAATTGTAATAAATTAAAAGTTAATTCCAAAGTAATTAAAATAAAACTTAAGTAAAAACACAAGTTGAACGTGATTCTATAATATAGTCGTCACCGAGAAGCAATAATGTGCATACAAACTTATACTGAGTGCCAATTATATTTTTGGCATTTGGCATTATAAAAATAAAGAACGGTTTTTGATTTACTGACTCAAAAAAAGGTTTAAATAATGTACAATACTAAATTAAAAATGATAGAAAATTTAAAATGTATATAAAATTGTTGACAACTAATGCAACAAATTCTTCAGTTGAGGTGTCACCACATTCTTGACATATCTCTTACCCAGCTCCCCCTCCTTAAACTTTACAACTGTGCAGTAGCCATCAGACGATGAAGCTACCAACATCAGACCATCAGGCGACCTGAGCAGTCATTTAAAAGAAAAGTTGAATGATTGATTAATAAAATGATTCTAAAGCCTGTAGCTTTAAACACAAGCAGCCACGCAGAATCAGCCATCACTGACCAAGTGACGTCATTGATGGTGTGGTAGTGGATGTTGGTGAGGCAGAGAACTGGGGTGGTTTGCTGGGTGTCGTATAGGAGCAAGGAGTTGTCAGTGGCAACCACAAAAAGCATCCGGTAGGGTAGTCTGTGGTGTGAGACAACAGTGACAACACTGGTCAACGGCAATGACTCAGCCAAAAGCGACACCCACTTGATCATTGTGTTGGGGAAACGGACCTTCCTGAGAAGGTACAAGACCGGACTGAACCTCACTGCCACAGAACTGTGACAGCCTGCTGGCAGTGGAAGGCACAAAAGAGGCCTGTGAGATGGAAGAGGTGGTATGAGAAGTGAGAGATGGAAGTGACATGGAAAGTGTTGACGTTGGTTCATTGAGTATCATCAATTACGGATGCGTCGTGTCATTTAGTGATGAGGTTAATGGCAAAGATCAGCAGAAAGATTGAGGTGGATGGAGAGTGCAGTGTATCACCTGGAAAGGTTGTTCCTAGTGAAGAGGAGGGAGCTGTTAACGACTGCAGAAGTGTCATCATCATCAGCTCTCACTCCCTCAAACGAGGCCGATGGAACCACCAACAAGTTGCCGTCTGGACCTGCGATCATTGAGTGTGGATGGTGGGTGGATTGTTGCATGCATCACGAAGACTGGAATGAAAGCCTCACTGAAGGAGAGTCGTCTGAAGAAAGACTTGATGGAGTCATCGTGGAAGAGCTTGCACACCTTGCCACCCACCTGCATTTTCTTCACCTCATGCACAAGTGACGAAGTTGCCAAGTTGTACACCCTCATGCTCCTGATAAGTGGTTGTTAGGATGTTCATTTAAGAAAAGTGGAAATAGTTGGGAGAGACTTAATGAACAAGAGTTGGCTGAACTTTGGAGGAGTGGCACAAACCGGTCGCTGGAAAGGGTGCTGATGAAGTGGCTGAGAGGATCAAAAGCCACTCCCTGCACAAAGCCCTTGTGTTCTGTCAGAGTCAGCAGTTTTTGACCTGTGGTGGGAGAGAGACCAAGGAGTGAGCATTCAGACAAACAAAGTTTTACACAAATAAACCTTTCTTGACGTCCCACAACACAGCAGTGTTGTCAATGGAGCCTGACAACAACTTGCAACCATCCGAGGACCAGGCAATGTCATGAAGGTCCTCCATGTGGCCTCTGTGAGCAAGCCATGCAATTGAAGTAGTTGAAGAGTCATCATTCAATTCAAGGCAAGTTAATTCAAAGCTGTGGTGTGCATTACTCAACTACTCCTTGGACTGACAGTAAGAATGAGCAATACCACAAGAAAAACACTGACATCCTTGAAAAGAAGCCAAATGTGATTTGCAGCAGTTCCTCATCTCATGTGCTGAAACATGCACTACTACTACTGCCAAATAGTCTATAGACACCACCACCGAACTCCACACAGACACCACACAAGAATCCCCACCACCCCTACAGGCACCTGAGGATCTTGAGCACTTTCCAGCCTTCTCTGTCATCCTTATCCAAGAGGCCCTCACTCGAGTCCAACTCCCACAAAATTATGAAGGAGTCTGTCAAGAGTTTGCTGAGTTAGAAATTATATTTGAGTTTAAAGAAATTGAAAAGGTAGTAGGTAATTTTTTTGGTTTTTATATTATACAAACCATCGCCTCCTGAAGCTAGAATCTGACCTGCAATGGGACATTGGTGCTTCATGACACTTCAATTCTTTTCACATTTTAACAAAGATCATTCAATCTAAGAGAGTTCAGTTGATTAAAAATTTTACCATTGGGCGAAAATCTGACAATGTTGACGCTTTTGATGTGTCTGGTGAGAGTTGAAACGCAGTCTATGTTTAGAGAAGAATGCCATGAAATGTTCCACACCTAGGTGAAAGTGTGAAATTAATGCAGTCAGCAAAAACATCAAAGTAGTCCAATTCCTACCCTGATTATTTTATCTGCTCCTGCAGAGGCGATTTTGAAAGAATCTTGTGAAGGGTTTGGTTGAATGTCGACACTAAAGATTGGGTCTCTCTCGTGCCAAAAAATCTCAGGAGTTTGGTACTTCATTATGTTGCTATTGCTCCCTGGATATTCTTAAACTTTCTGAAATTAATATTTATATCCCCATGTCATAAATTTTAGCTTAAAATGTGTTAAGATTCGAAGATAAAATTTGCGACAAGTCAACAAAATAACTTATTAAAATACCTTTTTGAGAATTGCCGGGAGATGAGAGTAATAATTTTGAGATTATGTAGCGAAAGATTTTAATAGTTGTTCTTTATTTGCTTTTTGCTATTGTGATATATTTATCATAAGTTTCTCAAAGACTGAAACAAAAAATTGAAAAACATTTTTTAATGGTATGGATTGGCATACAATATTTTTCTATCCATACTTTATTGAAGCAAACCAAACGAAAGCTGTAAATTCTATTAAAAAAATTATAAGAAAGTTAAATTAACTAGATAAATTATCACCAAACTTATTGAAACAAATATTTACTATAAATTCAAAATAATTTATAATTTGTACCCTAGAAAGAATGTTTCATTATAATGAAGAGTAAAGTAGTTTTTTTAATAATTTTTTTATAGTCTTTATTAGATCAAGTCCACACATACACTGGAAATGTTACAAAAACATGGCAACAAATCGAACTAAGAAAGAAAACATTAAAATATACGAGAACAGAATGTTATCAGTCCTAAAAGTCAGCATTGAACTTACAACAAACGGAAAAAAAAGTAAGAAAAAAGGTTCAAATTAAAAATGATGAACAATGAGTATTATGAGCTTATTGAGTATTGAGAAGACGAGGAAGAAATGTTTTTCCGGTAGAAGTAAGTTGTTTTGGTGTAATTTTGCATTCGTCTTCCCATATCACGGGATGTAGACTTGACAGCTGAGAGGATCTGATGGATTACATGGTGCGGGTTAATGGTAACTCTTGAGAACAAGCGTTCATCAAAAAATTCAAATATTGATTTTATTTTAGGATAGTTAGGAGGAAGGAAGTTGAGCCTTATAAGTTTGTTGAGTAATGATTGGAGTTGTTTTATATGTTCATCATTGGCAAATCCACACCATGAAGGTGCTGCATATTTGATGCAAGATATAATGAGAGATTCACCAGGGGGTGTTATTTTAGTATAATTATTATGTATAATTAATTCATAAGATTTTTTGAGGTTAAGAGAAAGATTACTTAATTAGCCCATTCAGATAAAGAGTCTAACTCTAATTGCAAGGATTTACTATTAGATGATGGAATGACGAGATAAGTGTCATCAGCAAACTTGATCTTTTTATTGAGGGGATGTACAGGTTCAAGAGAAGATGCATTAATAATGAAAGATGATGGACCTAATACCGAACCTTGAACCACGCTAGAACTAATAGATAAGGCACTAGATGTTCTGTTGAGAAAATTTGTAGAATGGGTTTAATTTTCAAAAAATAAAATAAGAAAATTGTGAATACTATCATCAAGTTGTAATAAAGCCATGTTAGTGATGAGAGTAGAATGATTGAGTGTCGAATGCCTTAGGAAAATCTAGAACAATAAGACGTACAAATTTGTTAGAAGTTAAAAGAGAGGTTATGACAGAAGTGAGATAAATTATGGCTGAAGTGGGTGAGCCAGTTGGCTTGAAGGCAAATCGGTCATCAAAACTAGACTTGATGAGGGGGTTAGTTAAACAAGGGTAGATATGGTTTTTTACTATGTATTCGAGAAAGAATAGGGGTAATGGAAATGGGGCGATATTGATTGGGTTGGATTATTTATCATTTTAATAGAGTGAATAATACTATTTTTCCACTGAGCTGGAACAAATGCCTGTTTGATGCAGTTGTTGTAGATGGTCGACAGAGGCTCACAGAATGCAAAGGAAATAAGTTTGAGAAACCAGCCTGCGAAACCATCAGATCCTGTTCCTTTAGGGAAACTGTTATTAAAAATATAATATACAGTGGAAGATGTGATATAATTAATATTGTGTGGTGCTGATAGCTCATGTGTGGGTTCAATATAGTTGGATGAGTTAGATATAGAAGCAAAATAGCTATTGAATGTATCGGCATCAATGTTGGAGTTAGCGTTTGCAGGACGATTCTTTCCACATAGTTTATTCACTGTCCTCCACATTGCTTTGCTGCTTTTTTTTAATATTAGCTACTGAAAGTTAGTTAAAAGTTATAATAATATTTCTGATTTGATTAGTGATTGATGTAGCTTGGTGTATCTTTCCCTTTCTCATGAGACAGTTTTTTTGACGGAGAAGTGATTTAACAATTGGGTTAATAAATGGAGGATCAGATGATTTTATAGTTATTTGTTTAAGAGGATAAAACTTGTTAAAAAATACTATTTACTGTAGTATCGAAAGAATCAACAGATTCTGTGATATTATCATAATTGAAATTGAAGAAGCTTGATGATAAGTAATCGAGACATGCCTTATGTTGGTTGGGATGTCGACGGCAGTAGGTGAGATTGAACGTTTAATAATGTTATGAGATGGAGCTAGGTTGAGAGGCAAGTTAATAACACCAAGATGGTGGGTTTTTATATAGGAAAAATAAGTATGAGGGTTGAATAACTTAGGATCTATATTGATACCATATAACCTATCGAGATTATTTCCTTTATGAGTTGGTCCATAGTAAATTGATTGAATAATTGATAATTTCTAACATGTTCCACATCAACAAAAAACAGCATTTGATGGAACCACCCTGAAATTTTTTATTTATTTTATTTTTTGCTTGTCTCCAATCTATCAAAACTAAGGAATCCAATTCATGAAAATAATAATCTCTTTCTTATTATATTTTCTTTTGAACACGTAATTCAAATTACCTTTTATTACAAGTCTATATAACTTTCATGTGTTAAGCTGGGAAACTAAAATTCCAATTTTAAAAATCCTGAAATCAAAATGTTATTATCTTCCAGTTCCCTAAAGTAGAAGTCATTGTCTTTTTTAATACAAAAGTACCAGTATGAAGATTGAAGTCAACTTTCATGTGCAATTGTTCGTCAAGAGATGCAAGTGTCGAATTGCTAGTTTGAAAATGAAAAAAAAAAGTTTAATTAGCAATTGAAGTTGTAGAAGTCGTCTGCTTGACGATTCCACTCTAACGTTGCACAGTTTAGACGAGAAAGGGTGAATGAGTCAGTAAAAGATAACATAAAATGTACTTGCAATTGGTGATGTCTTTTCGAAAAAGTTTTCGAAAATAGCGAAAATTGAAACTTTCAGAACAGTTGAACTTTTCGCCTTGTTTTATAATAAACATTTTAAACAATTAATACAAACAGTTCAAAGTAACTAAGAGAAATCAATGCATGAAACAGTCATACACATAGCGTATCATTATGCAAGCACTTTCAATACAAATATTTTTCTTGTGATAAATTGGATGCTGTGGGAACTTTTAATAATGAGATGACACAAACAAAAATTTTCAACAAACGAAAAACACCCGAACCAATGATTTCAACGGTGGGGAAGTTCTACACGGCTTTTAATAATGACTTCTTTATAAAGCTCCTCTAAAAGAAAAGCTGTTTTCCACGATTTTGCATGTTTGCGTCGTTAAGAAACAAAATTTTACAATATGTATAAGGAGACAATATATATAAAGACAACACGAAATATTTTAAGGAATATTTCAATAAAATACTATCCAAAAAACATTTGGAGTTGGCGATTATAAGACCACTTTGTAATAGTCGTCACTGGCTGAATACAAAATCAGGATTTGATTTCTGCAAATGTTTGAGTTATCTTGAATTGGAATACAATTCCATCCATCCTCTTTTCCATTCATCCCTTCTCCCTTACATCAATCCACCCTCCCTTCCATCCATCCACACTAACCTGTTAAGATTCAGCGCCACGATTTCATCTACCACCTTCGTCAGGTACTTCCTCTCTCGCGGGAACCTGGAGTAGAGGTTTGATGAGAAGCCGACAAAAAAGAACATTATGTTCGGAATGATTTGAAAGGAACAAAGAATAAAATAATTTCTGAAATTGTGGAACGCACTCCTTGCAGACGGAGTTGATGATGGAGATGAAGGAAGAGTTCTCCTTGACCTTCGGGAGAAGATTGCATGAAAGACCAAGTCAACTCATAACTGTGCCGACGCAATTGCCATGGAAACTTGGCAATTTTAACCTAATCTCATCCAATCCTACTCTATCTAATCTTATCTAACCTAATCTACTCAAAAAATTTGTCAGCGCCGATGACACACAGTTAAAAAAGGCTCAAGCTTCACAACACAGAGCACATACTTCGATTTGCGAGGCGAGGGCCTTGAGGAGACGTTTTTGGAGGTCCGTCACCAGAATCCTCACCTCGTTCCTTCTGTTGAATTTGAGAAGTGTCTCGTGCGTATGGTGCAGCACCTGGTGGTGGTGGTGGTGGTGGTGGTGGTGGTGGTGGTGGTGGTGGTGGTGGTAGGAAGGCAGGGTGTGGTGGGAGAAGTGGGTATTTGTGAGAAGTTGTTGCGAGAAGTGTTATTCATCTCGTTGTTGAAGATTAATTATCCATATATTAATGAACCATAAGTTGTAACACACAACATCATATGTTGTAACACACAAGACCATATACTGTAATACATAAAGATTTTATATTTCACATTATTCATAATATGAAAAATAATATATAATTATCCATATTATGAAATATATTGAGCAAGAACCCTGTTGGCGAAGCAGTAGGGCTTGTCGGATCCGACCAGTTTGATGTCGACCGGGGGAATGTCGATGTGTGTATGGTCGCTCAACTCCCCGTCCTGCAGGTCCTCGTTGCAAGACACCTTCCTTGCCTTCCTCTCCTCCTGCTGACTCCTGCGTGGTTTAGGTGGCTGAAAGTGATGGTCAAAGAGGTTGAGATGGGTGGTGCTCGTGGTGATGGTGACTTTTGAAAGAGTTATAATTCAGAAACACCTAGAAGTGAACGCCATTAAAATAAAAAAATTATATCGGTGCGAGTGAGTGTGCAGCAAAAACCTTTTTTTGATGAATTCCAGCAGCTTGGACTGTTTCTTCTCCCTGCATATCAGCTTGTCCTTCTCGTCTATCTGTTATGGACGTTGCAAACTAATTTTGGAACTGTACATACAAACCAATATAAACACACCACACAACACCACATCACACCAGGGCATACCTTGTAGAGCGACACATCGGAGTCGACGAGAAGAAGGTAAGGCACGTTGTGGAACTTGCAGTGGCTCTTGACCTCGTCAAAAGAGCAGCCTTCCTTGTTAAAGAAAACACAGCGGTGTCCCATGCCTCTGAGGGAAGTGAGGAGGGAAGTGGTGGTCTGCAGAAAGGCGCTCGGCTGGTACGACATCAAAACCATGTCCACGTACGCCTGCCGTTGCATCGCCTCCGCCACACTTGGTTCCGACAACAACTGCACGTAGTGGTGTATCAAGTAATGCACCAAGGAAGCAATTAAATCCATTTTCGCATGCGTGTAAGTTTCATGTTGAGTTTATCAAAGCCTAAAATAAGTATGAATGAAAATTAATTTTTCATTTCCATCAAAGGAACTCAATAAAAACACAAGTGCACTAAAGCACACACCCTCTCTAGGTAGATGGTCATTCCAAAGGCGTGCTTGTTGGTGTTGCTGATTCTGCCGAGTTGGCGGAAGTGGTGGAAGAGGGAGCTGAAGGAGCCACCCACCGCCACCACGTCCACCTTGCGTTTCAGACAGCGAGCAAACTGAAAAAAGATTCCAGAATATAAGCTGATCTCCGTCGTCAAACTCAAGGACACACTAGTCTGTGGAGTGATTGCAAAAGGAGGGATGGAAAGAATGACGGAGAAGAAAAATGGAGAGAAAAGATAGAAAAATGAAATACAGAGAAGGATGGAGATCAAAACAGAAAAAAAAGCTAAGAAATAGATAGATAGGAGAGATAGAAAGAAGGGTTAGATAAGAGAGAAGGAGAGGAGAGAAAAAGAGGAGAGAAGGAGAAGAGAGAAGGAGAAGAGAGAAGAAGACGAGTGATGTAGAGACCTTGAACTTGATGGCACACGTGTCCATCAGCGAAAACAGCTTTTCCATGTAGCTCAGGATATTTTTGATGGAGTTGCCCTCCTGAAAAGATCATCATACCCACTCAAAATTGCTCATTTTCACACAGTACCAACAAAAATTTTCGAGAGCGCCATCTAGTGAATGTTGACATACGAGGCTGCTGTGTCCAATGATGGCCTTGAGATGACTGCTGATGTCTGCAACGGACCCCTCCTTCCTGCTCAGGCTGGCGAACCTGTTGTACGCCTCCTCCTCCACACCAAGGTTCAAAAGGCGAGCCTTGCGCTGGCTGTCGTTCTGTATAGCATGAAGAAATGACCACCGTGAGACAAAAAGACGAAATCATCGACAATACGACTAAAGTGACGAGAGACATGAGAGTCATCATTGTTCGATAGCACAGGGGAGTGTGTGATTGGTCTTGTGCACGTGGGGCAGTTAACATGAACTGGTAATTGGAACATCAAGAGCAACTGAATGAGCAACAGACCTTGTGTTCGTTGAGGACGATGAAGACGTCGTGATGCTGTTCCTTGGCCACTCCGCAGTGACTAAGCAGAGCTGCCACGACGCCTCGGTGGTTGAACTTCAGCTCGAACTGCCGCTCCGACACTTGTAGGTGCTCCAGAAGGTTCTTGAGAACCAGGAAGATGTCCAGGTCATTGATGATACCGGCCTCGGAGTTGGCGGGAGCAACAACGTCATACGAGGCCACCCACACCTCTCTGGGATGCAGGTTTAAAAGGCTTTCGCGGAACAACTTGCAGAAACTGAAGCGCTTGAGTTTCTCCAGATTGGCTTTCTCAACGAAGCGAGCGAAGCTCACCTGCAGGAAAGGTGATAGGAGAAAGGAATGGTGAGATAAGTAAGGGAGGAATGAATGTCACGAGAAATGAAGGGATGAAAGAATGAATGGAAGAAAACAAAGATGGATGAAGGAAAAAAAAAATGTTGGATTTCTGGCATGAAAGAAAAAAAGATGGATGAATGGAAGGGGGGAGAAGAATGGACGAATGGAAGAAGAAAGAGAAATGGATGAATGGAAGAAGAAAGAGAAATGGACGAATGGAAGAAGAAAGAGAAATGGATGAATGGAAGAAGAGGGATGGATGAATGGCAGGAAAGAGAGAAGAAAGAAGGCACCTTGGTGTCGTGAGGGAGGACCACCACGTTGCCCGCACTGTTCATCAGCTTGGCGCAGTGATCGAGGGAGGAGTAGACGTTGTTGGGCAAGGGCAGCAGCAGGGGCGTGTCCACGTGGCAGGCTCCGTGCCTCGCAAACACCACCGCCATCGCCTCCACCAACTGCCACACGCTCCGTTTTGAGACGATTGAGTGGCTCTGGGGTGGTGGGTGGTGTTGTGCCGTGTTGTGTGAAGGTGTAAGGCGTGGTATGAGGTTGTGTATATTGTGTTGTGTAGCGTTGTGCGGTACCCAAGCAGCGCACCTTAGTCATGTAGTGATCATAAGCGTAGTCGACGGCAGTGGTGGTCTGCTGGGAGAAGATAGTGTTGAGGAGACTCTTGTGGGCGTGGCTCTTGCAGTTCCTGACGGCGGAGATGAGCGCCTGGTCAAAGAAGTCCTCGTCAAAGGCAGGCGGAGGCAGGTGTTCGCTCGACAGCAGTTCCCTGGCTGTGGGTCTCAAGGAAGGGTTGTGGTTCAGCAGCCATGAAATGATGCTGCGCTGTGGAGGGTGGTGTACGTTCGGAGTAGCAGTATCAAGTGGAATACTTGAGTGGATGCATCACATCACAATGCTTTAGTGGCTACGATACATAATGACTAAATGTCTATGCACGCACCTGAGGCAAGCCGATGAACTGGTCGGCGTCAGCAGGCATGGCGATGCAGGCGCTGCGGAGGGCGGAAAGGACTCGGTGTCGCTCCATGAGAGTCTCGAAACGCTTGTAACTCATCTCAAAGAGAATGATGCCCAGGCTGTACAGGTCCACCTTCTGAAGGTGGAACAGGCGAAAGTTCTGTTAACTCTATATTGAAAAAGTTGTGGCATGAGTCATAAATGTGCTGTTACTGTATTTAAAGTGCTGTGACTTTTGCATTAAATGCATTATAGTGAAGACACTTGGTTGTAGGAACTCTCGATGCTGACGATCTCAGGACTGGCGTACAAGGCAGTGCCCACGTTGGAAGTGAGTGAGCGCTGCATGAAGTCGCCAGTAACCCTCTTCGCCTCCAACCTGGTCCTCACGCCCACGTCCTGCCATTATCGTCGTCGACGTCATGGTCATCATCAACATCATTATCCCTACACTCATCATCACCATCATCATCATCACTACATTCATCATCACCATCATCATCAGCATCACCGCTACAGACAGTAGTGGTGGAGTCAGAGGCAGAAGTGGCAAGGCCGAAGTCTCCGATCTTGAGGTGGTTGTTGCTGTCCATAAAAATGTTCACTGGCTTGAGGTCTCTGTGAATAATGCCCTGTGGTGCATGGATGTGCATGGAGGTGCATGGGAGATGCATGGAGATGCATAGGGGGTGCATAGACGGTGCATAGGAAGAAGGGGGCATTCACCTGGTCGTGTATGTGAACCAGTCCCTCCACCACCTCCCTAAAGAGCCTCCACACACGGGCCTCGTCCTTGTAGACGTCTGCCTCTATGACGTCCTTCAGGGTGCTCTTCTCGCAATACTCCATCTGAGGGAATTTTCGTTGTTGTGTGAGACTGTTTTTGTTGTTGATGTTGTTGAAATTTTTTCGTGAGATAAGGTTTCTGTTGTTGTTGTTGTTACTGAGCAGTTGTATAGAGACAGAGCATTCTCACTTGGATGTACAAGTACTGAGTCACTGCCTTGCCATCCCCCTAAACAAGTGCATCATTATCATTATTATCACCATCATCATCATCATCATCATCATCATCATCATCATCATCATCATCATCATTATTATTATTATCACCATCATCATCATCATCATTTTTATCACCATCATCATTATCATCATCATCATCATCATCATCATCATCATCATCATCATCATCATCGTCATTATTATCACATCATCATCATCATCATCAGCATCATCATCCTCATCATCAGCATCCTCATTATCATCATCATCATCATCATCATCATCATCATCATCATCATCATCATCATCATCATCATCATCGTCATCACCATCATCATCATCATCATCATCATCATCATCATCATCATCATCATCATCATCATCATCATCATCATCATCATCATCATCATCATCATCATTATCACACTTACGACGGTATCGACTGTGTCTTCTTCATCCTCCTCATCTTCCTCCGTCGTGGTGTCTTCATCATCACTTCTATCAAAGGGCCACAAAAAACAATTTATGAACCTTTTTAATTTAAATTTAACTGCTTCAACACCACACCACACTACGCCATTTCTAACCCATAAGAATAGTCAAAGATGTCAGCTGATGAGTCGATGGTGACCCGTTCGGAGGTTGAGTGATGGGCCGATGACTTGCCTCCTTGCCACGTCTCCACCCACGAGTTGTAGTACCTGCAGACAACACCAGAAACGCGAGTGCTTCAAAATGTACACCCCCACCTCATTTATAGCACCTCTCAACACCAGTTACGAGGATGCAACCACCAGCCCACTGCAAACATACCTGACGACGTTTTCGTGGTTGAGTCTGGAGAGCAGCTTAACCTCCCTGGTGATTTTGCATGTGACTCCCCTGTTGCGGGGGTCCAGGGGGATGCGCTTGATGGCGTAGTAGCGGCCGTCAAGTCGGTTCTGCACCTGTGGAGTGATTGCATTACAATGGTTGAGTGGATGCAATGTATTGCATTACAATGGTTGAGTGGATGCATTGTATTGTATTACAATGGTTGAGTGGATGCATTGTATTGCATAACAATGGTTGAGTGGATGCATTGTATTACATTACAATGGTTGAGTGGATGCATTGTATTGTATTACAATGGTTGAGTGGATGCATTGTATTGTATTACAATGGTTGAGTTGATGCATTGTATTGTATTACAATGGTTGAGTGGATGCATTGTATTGCATAACAATGGTTGAGTGGATGCATTGTATTACATTACAATGGTTGAGTGGATGCATTGTATTGTATTACAATGGTTGAGTGGATGCATTGTATTGTATTGCAATGGTTGAGTTGATGCATTGTATTGTATTACAATGGTTGAGTGGATGCATTGTATTGTATTACAATGGTTGAGTGGATGCAATGTATTGTATTACAATGGTTGAGTGGATGCATTGTATTGCATTACAATGGTTGAGTGGATGCATTGTATTGTATTACAATGGTTGAGTGGATGCATTGTATTGTATTACAATGGTTGAGTGGATGCATTGTATTGTATTACAATGGTTGATTGGATGAATTTCCTTATGAGCTTGCACTGCGGAGGCCTGAACAACACGAGAACAACATCCCTCACACAAGCACCACCACCTTTATAACATCTCCAAAGCCTCCTCGACCCAGCTTTTCAAGCACTTCAAAGTCGTCTTTCAAACGGGAGCCTGCAAGCATGATAACTTGTGTTTGTGTTGTTCTTAAGGGTTTTTATAGTCGTTTGCAAGCAAATCCGGTCCGCCACTGGAAATGTTACAAAACGTGACAAAAATTGAAATAAAAGAAAAAAAGTGGCGTTTTATGATGTTGTCAAGGGTGATGCTCATGATATTCACCAACCAGTAAGTTCATCGGCCTCCAGAAAGTCAACTTTGTTGACAACGCTGTGGGTGGCAAGGAGTGGTGAATGGAGTGACGAAATGAGTGGTGGATGGAGTGACGAAAGGAGTGGTGGATGGAAGGCTGAGATGTAAGTAAAAGAGTGAAGAATGAGTGTTAGAACAATGATGCAACAGTACTTGCTGTTGTTTTCGAGGGAACTCTTGGTGACGTCATCATCGTCGTCATTAGAGCCTGTGATCTTTAGAGTGCAACATGTGTTACTCATCAACCACACACTAACCCTATAACAACCATCACTATGTAACTGCCTGTTATGGCGAGTTAACGCACGTTCTAGCTTATGCATGCGCACAAGAGCCCACCTTGGCAATGTCTCGCTTCTTCAGCTTCCGGAACTCCTCCTTCTTCCTCTTCAACTCCATCTCAATGCGCTTGATCTGTTGCGTTGTCACCGTAGTCAAACACAGGCCAAAAGTATCAAGCACTATTTTATGGTAACAAGCTTCAATATCTCTTCTCCCCAAGCCCACTTTCTTTCTTTTCTTCTTTCTATCTTTTTCTTCTTTTTTCTTTCTCTCATCATACCTTTTTTATTTCTCTCTCTCTTACAACTTCTCCACACCCACTCTCCCCCAAACACCTCATCCTTCTCGGTGAGGCACATTTCCTGCAGTTGCAATTGCTTTTCCACCTCGAGGTCCTTACTCCTCTGCTGCTGCATCTTTAGCATCTCTTCATGGCAGGACATTGGCTTCGAGTTGTGCTCCACCAGGAAGGTTTTCGTCAACTGAACCAGCTCATGCAGCATTGACTGGGGGGCATGGGATGGAGAGTTGTTGCTTTAAATGGTCCGAAAGCACAGTAATCCTATTAAATGACTTATTGCTTTTAAAAAATATGATTTATTTATATTATTTATTAAATAATATATGCTATATTATTCCATAAATGAATAAATTTATGTACAGTTTGGCCAATGAGTTGTTCAGCGAGCAGTTTGAGGGAGTCCTTGAGCTGGCCAACATGCGTCTCACTCAGGTTGGTGCAGTTCTTCACTCCAATGCTTGGCAGTCTGTTCATTGAAGCCACAAAGCTATGAATCTCTGCAACTAGTTTTAAAGAATAAAGAATTTTAAAAATTTCTCAAAAAGTTTCCTCACATTTGAGGGTATCCAATGTGAAGCCAAATGGTCAGATCGAGTTGCACATACACTTCAGCAGGGTCACTCAAAGGCACCACTGTGATTTGCAACTCAGGCTCTTTCAAGCCCTGCAGTAGTGCGTTGGTGAAACATTCATTGAAGTGAACTTTTGTGAATTGAATATTTTTGTGACAAACGTTGGTGCAGTGGTAGGTTTTGACAATGGTGCAGTCCCAGTAAATTGCCTCCAACACAGCACACTCTTTCTCCACTTCGTTACAATCCTCTTCCATTCATCTGAACCTTCAAATGTGTTTTTCTTTACCGAAGGTTTGAAGGATTACCAATAAAAGTCAGTGGTGGTCCTAAGTGGATTCAGGTTGTAGGTCCTTATTTATCGGTTTGAATTTAAGTTATTATCAAAAACCCTTTTTGTGTAATTATTTCAAATTTGCATTACCCCCTGGCTTGGCAATAATTTTCAAAACAGCGTTTGAAAAAGTTATAAAACTATGTAGATGAGGCGTTATTAAAATTGTTATCCTGCTAATGAGATTGAAGAATATGAATAAGGAAGTTACAGAATAATTCAATAAATGTCTTATGCTATTTTCACGAGCGTTAACTTTTTGGAACAAAAATGCATCTACACGGTAACATAAATACTTCTTTTAAAAAAGGATTTAAGTTCCAAAACTTTAGTACCTATGATATATACAAGAGTGGATGATGAAAGTCCAAGAACATTTCACACGTTTAATAAACTGAATACCAAAAAATAAAAAAAACCTATTGAATTTATTTCGTTGAAAATTTATTTCAAAACTATACGACCGTTGAGCACCAACACAGTCCGACTTAATCACATCGTATAATACTATTTAAAATTTTCAACTGAGAAACGGTCAAAGGCGCCAGAACCCATGATGGTTTATAGAAATGGTCCAAAGAAAAAAATTCTAATGAAAATTTTTTAATGGAAAATCAGTCTGCGTCTTTGAAGGGGTGGATGAGGCTGATGTGCTCGTAAAAACGATCAACGGAGATGGTGGGAATGTTCCACTCTTTAGCCTTTTGCATCTTCATGCCGCCGTCGCTGAACGGGCAATTGCAGTTTTATGAATAATAATAATAATAACAATAAAAATAAAATAAAAAACAATAATACATTCAATTTTTAAAGCGCCGAGTCACATTTTAATGAGAAGCTCGTCAACAAGAGATAAATAACCCTTCGTAACATAAAAAAATTTCTTTTCAAACAACACTAGAATAACTTTTTGCAACGCAAAGACTTGCAATACAAGAGACCTTTTGTATATGAGCATGGTGTTCTTCTTGCTGAAGTCTGCAGTGGTTTGGCCCCCCAGCACCGCAACCACGCGCTGCAGCAACACCTTGTCGTACCCTCGCACGTTGGTGGTCGATATCACCTGCGGTGTTGGTCGGCGTCTTGGTCACTTGTTGGAGTTTGCTAGAGAATACTTTATTATTATTACCATTATTATTATTATTATTATTATTATTATTATTATTATTATTATTATTATTATTATTATTATTATTATTATCATTGTTGCGGATGCGAACGAACTCACGTGGGGGTGGAGGGTGGTGGTGATGGAGGGGGGGTAGGGAACGTGAAGGAATGGGTTGGGAGGCAAAAGCTCTTTTGAAACCAGGCAGTCGTTGAGCCAGTAAGCCGTCCTCAACTCTTTCTTGTCCTTCTTTGCCTGTGGTGGTGTGATTGCGGCGGTGGTGATAGGTTCAAGGTGAAGTTTCTCATCTGAGGTTCAAATGGAAGGCCATAAAAAAAAGGACAAGAGATGAAAACCTGTTTGTAGTGTTGGGAGGCTTGGTTGGGACACAGGAGGTGGCTCACTTGGGCTGTGTACACATCCACCACACTACCACCCTCGCCCCTTATTAGCTGGTGCAATGGAAGCAGCGGAGATTGAATTAAAATTTGATAATATTAATATTTATAGTGCACTTCAATTGCTTGCCTTGGCGCTTTGATAATTATATTTATTAAAATAATAATAATAATAATAATAATAATAATAATAATAATAATTATTATTATTATTATTATCATTAAATAATAAAAATTATTATTATCATTAAATAATAATAATAACTATTATTAAACATTAATGTCTCAAAATGCAAACTTGAATTTGAGAAATAAAAGATGTTCAAGAGCAGGGTACCTGTCTCCATAGCAGCATCTCCTCGTCCCCCACCGCCTGCCTGTAGTCCTCCATGTAAAAGACATACTTGCCAAAAATGCCCTCTGTTGTGGTGGTGCAATGGGTGGTTGTGGTGGTGCAATGAACAGGTTGTGGTGGTGCAATGGGTGGTTGTGGTGGTGCAATGAACAGGTTGTGGTGGTGCAATGGGCAGGTTGTGGTTAGTGTAGTGGCAGAATGAGTGGTGGTGGGTTGATGGTGGTTGAACAGCAACAATAGACAGTGTTGCAAGAGGCAAAAAGAACTCACTGGAGAGCCAAGAGGCCTCCCTGGTGGCAGGAAAGACTGTGGTCTGAAAGGGGGGGAAGATTTTTATGATAATTGTTTGTTGTGGAGAAGTGATAACATCACGAGATTTTAGGCCAAACCACAATAGCAAGCAGTGCAGCATTTGAAGTGGTGTAAAGATAAGGGTGGCAATATCGACCTTTTGTATGTTTGTTACGGTCCTTGACTCTTCAAGCCTGTTGTTCGAAAATACTTTTGAATAAATTTAGAAAAACAAGTGATTCAAATTTAATATCAGTGAAATAAAACGTTGATATCAAGTGAGTGGCACACTTTCAAGTGCCCATTGACCCACACACACACACACACACACACACACACTCACACAAACACACACACACACACACACACACACACACACACACACACACACACACACACACACACACACACACAACATACTTCCTGGAGTTGTTGTTTTCAACAACATCCACTTTTGTCTCAGTGCCTCCTCTTGCCTCCTGCACCACAAGATGCTCCTCAAACAGGCTCGGATGGTACTCATTCTCGGGCAGCCTAGACCTGCCTCTGTGACTCTCCACAACCCACATGGTGTGCACCACGTGCAGTGAGAGGTTGTTGAGTGCAGGAGGAAGTTTCTGGAGGTAATTAAGTGACTGTCAAGCATGCATGCACCCAATTGCTGAGTAGATAATTCATTGCGATGTAATGGTTAGTTTGTGAAAAAGATATACCCACAGGGTGGGGTGAGTTGGAGATGAGGTGGGTGATGTTGGCAGACAACCGTCTGAGCACTCGACCTCCATTTGCCTTTACCACACTCCACAACAACTCTGAATCCTTCTTGTTCACCTGAAAGCAATGTTACATTCCTTTCAAGTTTTTGCTTTAAATAAAATCATCAGATTACCTCTGATATGTGGAATTTCAGGCCTTTGAAAATTTCTAGATCTGCTTTTATTTCAAATGCCTTGGTACTATGAACAAAAGTAAAGGATTATAGAAAACGTGTTTGTATTGCAAATGATTTAGAACAACAATTCCACAAAAAGGATACGGCAGAGCTGCCTGACACTCAATGGAAAGATCCACCCAATCTGGCTGCATAAGGATATGAAGGTTGCAAGATATGCATTGAATCATGTTGATAATTACCTCAGCAACACGTTTGAAAGCAATTTTCATCAGGCACTTCATTTATCACATATAAGTTATACCTAGTCTCATCACACATTTCACGATTATAAAAACCTCGAAAAAAAACTTGTTAAAAATTTAAATAAAATATTTTTCATAATTATTGGAACCAACTTTGACGACTTTGAGCTGGTAAAGGTCCATGGCCTCAGCCACTTCGTCATCGTACTCTTTCGCTATGCAAAGCGTCAAAATGTCACTCAAGTAGTGATGTTTCTGAGCACCATGTGCCAACAATTTATCCTCAACCTGAAAAGTAGTTAACAGAAAGGCTTCAAGATTTGTTGAAAATAATAGTATTAGTCCAGTGTGTGTATACGGGAATAGTAAATCTTAGAGGCTTTTTAAGAAAACAACGAAAATGAAATAAAAAACAAATTAATTAACTAACATCAGAATCTGCAAGTCCAATCAAGTAGAACTTGACATCGGCAAAAAACGCGCGTGACATATCCACATTGAGAATGGTAGATACGACGTATAGTTAGCTGTTAAATGTAAACAAACGATGGTGTATAATTGCTACTATTTAAAAAGAAATGTTTGTTCTTTCAACTGAGTTTTATTGTTATTGAGTTTTTTTCTTTCTTTTAAGGTGAAAAAAATAATTAATATAAATGACTGGTTTCAATGAAAAAGATGAAAAGTTACTTGAACAAAATGCAATCAAAAACCATGAAAAAGATGGAGAAAGTGGTCATGGTGAAGAGGTTAAAATTGATTCCAAACTGGAGTTGAAAAAGGAGCTGGGAGTGGTGTATGGAGTAGCGGTGATTATTGGTCTGGTGATTGGTGGGGGCATTTACATAGCTCCACAGACCGTCCTCAGACATGCAGGCTCTCCGGGACTAACTCTTGTCATGTGGTTTTTTGGCGGTCTGTTCTCACTCATTGGAGCCTTGTGCTTTGCTGAGATCGGCGTCAAGTTCCCCAGAAGTGGAGCCTTTTACGCATACCTCATGGAGTTCTACGGACCTTTCTTCGGATTTTTGTATCTTTGGCAGTATATTTTGCTCACAAGATGTGGCAGCAACGCTTTAAAAACAACACTTTTAGCTAATTTCTTTCTCAAATTGTTCTTTCAAAATTGTCATCTTCCTTCCATTGCTGTCAAGTGCATAGCTTCGTTTTTTGCAGGTATGATTTTTTTGTATTTCATAATGAATAAGGTTTGTTAAGTTTACTAATACACATTTTAATTAATAATATTTTTGCTCTCAAGTTGGTATATGCGTGATGAGTTGTTTGAGCGTCAAGTTGGTTGCGAAGACTCAGTCCCTGCTGACGGTCATTTCCATAAGCACTCTAGTGGCCATTTCAGTCGTCGGATTCCATCACCTTGCATCAGGTTTCAATGTTGGTATGAGCATCAATCTAAGTGGTCCCAGCATTTTCGAAACATTCTTCCAACTATATTTTGTACATTTGATGTTACTAAACATTGGAATACATTGAAAACATTGCCAGAGAATGACGAGCACATGAAAAATCCCTTCGAGCACTCGTCCAGTGACCCTGGTGACATTGTGCTGGCCATCTACAACACCATCTACGCTTTCTCTGGATGGTGACTTCTTTTGGTAATTTTTATTTGCAAACTGACTGAAACTTTGCAGTAATATTCACAAAAAAAAATAATGGAAATAATAATAATAATATAAATAATAATAGGGAATCCAATTTTTAAAGCATCAAGACACCTAACAGAGGCGCCCCCTTCAGTCTTTAAGCGGTATTACAGTTTTAAAGGTGCTACAATCTAGTTTAACCAAAGCGTTTGTAAAGCGCCTTTGAGAACTTACTTCGAATGCGCTACCATGGAAACGGTTTTATGCGCTGCGTGCTACTAGGCAACAAAACCTCTCTAGCACGACGTCCGTTTTTCTTTGAATTGTTGCTTTCGAAAATCAACTCTGAGCTTAAACGTTCGCGCTTCACAGCGGAACAGCTATTATGGCACAGGCAAAAACAGATGTATTGTTTATATAACTTGTTTATCATCAGTATATTATGTTTTCATGTTGTATTTTTTATCAGTATATTTTTATATATCAGTAAACCCGTTTTTATGGGAGCGCCTTTGAACATAGTGCCAAAAGGCGTGTTACAGATGTTTTGCTTAGATTAGATTAGATATTGGATGTAGGTTGAGTTGAATTATTAAGGATGTTACAAATTGATAATAATTATGTTGTGAAAAGGAATGGTCCAAAGACTGATTCTTGTAGAACATAATGCTCATTGAGACTCTAGGGAAGGTGTGAATACCGAGTTTGACAAGTTGCTTTATCCCTGTGAGTTATGACTAGCCACATAAGCGCCGAACCTTCACTCGAAGTCGAGGCGAGCAGTCAGAATTCTGCGATCAATATTATCATAAACAGCTGACATGTCGAACAAACTTAGAATTGATAAAATAGATTAAATGTCAAAAATTCGGATAGAGAGATACGACGGTGTAGAAAAATAATTGAAGCAGGTTGTCATAGATATTGTATGTAAAACATTGAAACAGGTATGGACTTTCACCATCTGTTGTTCACTCGTGTCTCAAAAAACTTGAGATAATTAGTTATGCAACATGTTTTTGATAATAATCATTTTTTTCTATAATTCATGTAAACTGAATGATATAAAAAAACTTATAAAAAAATTATAAAATTACTAATAAAAAAAATTTCAAAAGAAGCTAAAATATTTCTGATATTTTTTCATAATCGTCAGTAAAGCAGTTTTTGACAGGCGCTAAAAATGTAAAAATTGAGAAAAGCAGTTTGAATTTTCATTGAATAAAACAAAGCCTAAATAACCTTTCCAGGTTCGCACTAAATTTCATAACTGAAGAAGTCAAAAACCCAAAAAGGTAGAATGTCGAAAAAATTTTTAATACAATTGTTTTAAAAATGAAACTTTTGCCAGAACTCTTCCGATCTCAATCGTCATCAGCATGCTCATCGTCATTGGCCTCTACTTGCTGGTAAACCTGTCGTACATGGCTGTGCTGGGCACCAGTGAGATGCTCGAGTCGGAGGCAGTGGCCATTGTGAGCATTTTTGCTTTGACAACTTACAATAGTAACCATTGCGCATGTTCGTGCCGTTGGGTGCATTGCATGAGCAGGCCACAGTGCTTACCACTGCTACTCTACACCACAGAGCGTAGCCCTGAAAGTGTGGCCTCCCTTGGCTTGGGTCTTCTCCATCTGCATCGCTATTACTGCCTCAGCTAGTTTCACTTCAGGAGTCCTTGTCGGATCGAGGTGAACAAAATTTTCAAATTTGCAAATGAATTTAACGTGCACTTTATTTTACCAAAACGTAGGCTTACCTTCTGTGGAGCACGTAATGGCCACGCTCCGGAGATTTTCTCGTACATCCACCTCACCCATTTCACTCCCACCATCTCTATCCTCTTCCAGGCATCTCTTGACCATCAATTACACATTTCTTACCGTTTGCTTCCTCCCAATTATTTATCCTTTGCTTATAAAATTCAATTAATTCAATTATAGTTGAATAATAATCGCAAGCTGAATTAGAACCTTTAGTTGTTTGCTTTTAAAACTTCATAAACACAAAAACATGTCAAAAAGTTTCGAAATGTTTATATTTCAATCGTTAGGCGGTGCTGTGTCTTTGCTACATATGGTTCATGAAGATAGACTTCATCATACAAAATCTTACCTTTTCCACCCTTCTCTTGGAGCTCATCACCATAATAGCATTCCTCAAAATAAGGATCGAGCAAGGTCGCTGGAACAACGATAAGGTTTTCGAGGTAGAAACTAAATTTCGATTTGAAATCCCAACCCTTGTGACATACAACATTCTCTCTCACAGTTGCCATTACTCTTTCACGTGGCATACACCCTTGTGACCTTTCTCCTGCTCGTGGTGTCACTGGTGACGAAGCCTCGAGAGACCTCTATGGTCTTCGGTTCCATTCTCGTCTGCACCAGCCTCTTGTACGTCGTCTTCATCAAGTGGAAGCCCTCTTTCGCCAGAGCCACTCAGACCAGAGGTACTTGGGGTGGCTGAGGCCAGTCAATCGTATCGAGCCTATCAAGTGTATTCAATGAATATTTTTGATATTAGTTATTAGTTGTGAATTAAATGAGTGGACTATGTCATGCGACACCAAGTCTATATATTCGATTGTAGAGTGAGCACCACTGAAATGCTTTCTCACCCACCAGACAAGCTGTACCGCTGCCTCCAGCTCGTCTTCAACAGCGCTCCCCCCGACAAGAATCTTTGATTGCAATGCAGTGATGTCTCTACCCACACTGATTTGTTCAACCACCTGGTCAACCACTCTATATATATATATATATATATATATATATATATATATATATATATATATATATATATATATATATATATATATATATATATATATATATATATATATATATTAATCATGTAGTTGCCTACATCCTGCAATCCACCACTTTGTTGACCAATCAATGTTATTGTTTTTGTTAATTCTCTTGATGGTTGCGAATTTTGACAGATGAGCAATGTAAATTAAAAAGTAGAAAAGGGCTTTGTGTAGTTCTTCTTGTGAGAAATTTTTAAAGATTTCAAAAAAACTTTTTGGCTTTAAAGCTCTGAATGTGAAGATGACGAAACGTGTATGCTTATAACGGTATCGTGTCGTTTGTCTAGGGAGACTTGTCTGCAGGGGCGCTTTGGAAGAGTATCTGCATCGACCGGTTGAAAGAGGCTGCAAATTTTTAAATTATCCACTTTTAGTTTATAGAAAGCTTATGGAAACAAAATAACCGTGAAAATTTTCAAATGCTTAAAAGAAAGTTGCTACCGATGAAGGAGTTCCTGGTGGCGAAAGAGGGCTTCCATTTGATGAAGACAACGTACAGGAGACTGGTGCAAACTAAAATGGAGCCGAAGACCAGAAAGGTTTCTCGAGGTTTTGTCACTAGAGATACAAAACACAACAAGAACAAACCTGAAGCATAACAAATGTGCAAGAGCAGGGGCATCTGGTGAGTGGGTGATCAGAAGGAAATAATTAGCGCTAAAAACATTTCAGTTGATTGGGTTTATGAATCAATAACTTCAACGCTTCGTCCAAAAATTGTAGTTGCCATGGTCTACATCGAGCCAGGCGCAGTCAAAACTGCAGTCATTGCAAAGTAAAGCAGAAATGTTCCCATAAGGGGGGCATTGGAAGTGTTATCACCTGTAGCTTCTTTTGGTTATTGTGCGGTTCTCTATTTTGAATTCTTCTTTTCATGAAGGCCACTATAATCAGTAGTTCCATTATCAGATGACAAAAAGTCAAGTTCGGAATAATGAATTCTATGTTCATGAACCATATGTAGAAGAGGACCATGATGGCCTGCATGGAAGGTGGAGGAAACAGTAAATGATTGTAATGGTTGTGATGAAATGAATGGTTATGAAGGGAGGGTCGAACTTGCGAAACGATGGAGATGACAGGAGTGAAATGAGAGACGTTGATGTACGAAAAGACCTCGGGAACGTGACCGTCACAAGCACCCACGTAGGTGAGTCTGTCGGGTGTGGGTGTTGCTTGCTCCCAGCTGACATGCAACTGAGTGTGTTGAAACGTATGAACACACTGCGTTTCAAGACCTTGATCCCACGAGAACACCTGAGTTGAAGCTGGAGCCCACTGTGATGGCGATGCAGATGGAGAAAATCCAAGCCATGGGAGGCCACACTTTCAGGGCTACGCTCTGTGGTGTAGAGTAGCAGTGGTAAGCACTGTGGCCTGCTCATGCAATGCACCCAACGGCACGAACATGCGCGATGGTTACTATTGTAAGTTGTCAAGGCAACAATGCTCACAATGGCCACTGCCTCCGACTCGAGCATCTCACTGGTGCCCAGCACAGCCATGTACGACAAGTTCACCAGCAAGTAGAGGCCAATGACGATGAGCATGGTGGTGATGATGGAGATCGGGAGAGTCCTGGCGAGAGAAGCTTAGTGTATCGTCTCATGTGAACGTTCATTTCATTGAAATGTATTAACCTTTTTGGGTTTTTCACTTCATCTGTTATGTAGTTCAATGCATACCTGAGGCGATCGGTGGGTTTGTATTGATTGGTTGGATATGTTTTAGTCAAAAAACTTAAATTTTTTAAATAAATCTCAACCATCCGGCATAGGCAAATATGGTGTTGTAGATGGCTAAAATGAGGTCTCCAGGATCGGTTGAAGAATTTGAAAACGGCTTGTCTAGGTGGTCGCTTGCCCCTGAGTGGCAGTTTCGAACATAGCAACATTGTGGTGTTGAACTAGAGTTTTATCAAATAATCATGGATTTGAAAATCAGAGGATGAAAATGGAAACCTGTTGCGAGTTGATAGAATCCGAGAAATGCAATGGCCGAAAGAGTGGTCACTGAAACCATCGTCATCACCGACTGTGCTCTGGCCGCTTGCTTGACACTCAGGCAGTTCAGCACGCATATGAGGACTTTGTGGAGGAGCGTTGAGTGAGGCAAGTAGGAGAATGTTTATGTGAGTAAGAACGTACTTGAAAAAAAAGAAGAGACCAGTTTGTTGGCAATCACAGGAATGGGACAAGACGGAAAGAAGACCTTCAGTAGAAAGGTGGCTAGAAGACTGCTCTTGAGGGCATTGCTCCCACACCTGACCAGCAGAATGTATTCCCACAGGTACATGAACCCGAAGTAAGGTCCGTAGAACTCCATGAGGTAGGCGTAAAAGGCTCCACTTCTGGGGAACTTGACGCCGATTTCAGCAAAACACAAGGCTCCAATGAGTGAGAACAGACCGCCCAGGAACCACATGACAAGAGTTAGTCCCGGAGAGCCTGCGTGTCTAAGGACGGTCTGTGGAGCTATGTAAATGCCCCCACCAATCACCAGACCCATAATCACCGCTACTCCATACACCACTCCCAGCTCCTTTTTCAACTCCAGTCTGGTATCAATGTTCACTCCTCCATCATCGTCTTCTACATCTTCCAGATTCGTGGCCTTGTTCAAATCACTTTCGTGGTCGTAGTCACCATTAAAAGCTTTCAAATTCAGCACATTTCTACTCATTTTGAGTCGTTTAAGAAATTTTAAGCCTTGAAAAACAATGCGGGTTTTTTTCAAACCATACTAGCACTCGTTAAATTTTTTTTTTTAATTATAGAGTTCTAAAGCTTCGGTTCGTTTAGCGTAATTATCAAAATGTATTCTACTTCCTTGTCTCTGTGCAAAAGTTGTGGTTACACCACCATACAAAGAGGGTGCTTTGAAGAGCTATTTTCTTTTATATGATAAAAAATGATAATTCAGCGTTGCAGCACGAAGGACGCCAAAGATGCTCAAGAACCAATTACGGCAGGTTACATAAGCAGTCGAATTGCCGTTGACTTTGCCCTGACAATGAACTCACCGGATCTGTTAAATTGATTTTGAAAGTTCTCACGATTATTGTTGATGGTTGTGATTAAACTACGACCCCTCATAATTAAAACGAAATAATTTCAATTTTTGAATAATTTATACAAAATTGGTGCTTGTGATGTAAGAAAAGAAGAGGCTTCTGTATGCCCACTGTTTGTTCTATTGAAAGTTTATTTTGAAATGACGTTTTTGTTTTATTTTAACTATTTTTAAAACATTAAGATCATTCGATCATGAATCTGATGAATGATTCGTTGTTCGAAAGACGGAAAGGACTATGGTTGGTGGTCTAATACGGTGCAACATTCCGTATTAAAACTTTCAGTTCTCATTCCGTCTGACACCCTCAAGACTCTCTTCGAAACATTAAACCAGTGTATTAAGAGCACGTCATTATGAAATCTTTTTAAATGTTATCTTGGTCTCAAACGTTTAACTTTATGTTGTGAATGCGTTCATATCAAATGTTTCAACTCTTGTGACCTGCGTTCAAATGCAAGCATCGCCACTTCAGCTGCTATCCCGATGGAACCTCTCTGACCATGTCGACGAGTCACAGAAACAGAGTGAAACTGCTAATTGCCTGGACTGTGGCGTGTGTGCTTTTCATCCTCGCCGTCACCTATCTGACCCATCTCATCACCGACTGGTCCTCCCACGGGGTCTCTAGAGTGTTCTTCGTAGGTAATATTAGTCGCAATTATTGAATTTATATTAGTAATAACGAGTAAAAATAGAGGCGCTGGCAACTCTTTTATTTTTTCATATCCATCGAATTTTGATTTATTTTTATTTCAGTGTTCAACAAGGCCATAACCATCGATGGTGGGTTGTGTGCTTGGCAACAAGCAGGTGTTAATCCTTCGCCATCCTGCAGAATGTCATCCAGGCTCCTTCTTGTTCTGCTCCCTCAACAAAAAGTGCATCAGCTACAGCCAACGCTGTGATCGCTTTCAAGACTGTCCTGACGACTCGGACGAAAAGAACTGCGGTGAATAATCGACTTTTGAAGTCCACTCACGCGCAGTCATTTAAAAATAACCCTTTCTCACACAAAAGAGTGTCTGTCTAGGGAGTATGCGTGCATAGAAGGAAGGTGCATTTCAGAGTTGTTTCTGTGCGATGGCATGAGGGACTGTCCCTCGGGAGACGACGAAAGCGATTTTATTTGCGGTGAGGCCTATGTCCCATTAATTGGCACTATGCTGAAACCTTTCTTTGTACCTTCTAGAAGTTTGCCCGTTCAATGAGTTCAGGTGCTTTGGACGGAAGACCATTTGTTTGATGTCGACACTGGTGTGTGACGGAACCAAACAGTGCAGTCAGGGTGAAGACGAGCAAGACTGTGGTTAGACCTCAATGAATTGATTCGCGTCCTTTGAAAGGCCGATTCCAAATTTAATTCGATGCTTAAAAGTACATTTCAGGAAAAAAAATGAGTTGCGTCTGAAGAAGTCCTTTCAAGACGAGGCCAGTATCTGCTACGCCACCTGGGACAGGCTGTACGAGGAGTACTTCTGCAAGCGAGCCTCAAAAGGGTTCCTCATTTTGTTTCAGCAACAACTAGCACATAAAGGTTGTGCCGCTGAGGTTGGGCGTAGAGAAAGTATTTAGAAAGGTAGAGAATGGTTTAGGCAGAGTTTAACAAAATGCCAGGTTGTCGCTAATTCAAGGTTTCATTCGGTGGTTTTCAAAGCTTCAATCCCTCTGTATCAAAACAGTTGTCTCTTCAATGGAATGATTCACATTCATGTTTCAACAGATCGGCCATAGCAAGTTTCCCCTTGTACAAAAGACGCATCCACAATCCAGTCGGTTTGAACTCCACCCAAGGGAGTCACCTCATTTACCATCAGAGGTGTTTGCCACGTTTGGTGTTTGAATCTTTTATCAAAATGCAGTAATCCTCTTCATCTTACCTCAAAATCCAACAGAGCCTCTTGCCCCAACAAAACAGTGGTTGGCCTGAAGTGTTATGAAGAAGGTAACTTCTCTCAAGCCTAAGGTTGACTTTTTTTTCTCTCTTCTCACCCACACCTCAGACTGTGGGAAGCGAAAAGTCCCGGAAAATTTCTTCAAGCCATATTTGATTTACGGGGAGCAGGCGGCTAGGGGTGAGTTTCCGTGGCAGGCGGAGTTGAAGTGCAGAGACTTCACCTGCGGAGCAACCCTGCTGAGCCACAAGTGGATGATCACTGCAGGACACTGCGTCTACGATGACGGACCGTGAGTCACTTCAAGTTGATCCACCAGTTCTATTTGAGCTGGTCTCATCTAATTAAGTAGGTTTTATAGATCTAAATTAAAAAAAGAAAGAGGAAAAATAAATCATTAATGGTTGTGAAGGCTTGACGAGGTGCTGACGAAGTGTTAGCTTATGAGCCTACTGAAGGAAGCATAATGTCGAAGCTGGAAACTTCTATCATTATGAATATGGAGAAGTAATTGAAAGGTGCCATGCTGAGATGAAGAGAAAGGAAAAAAGATAAATGTTGAAAAGTGGATGACTTAAAAAAAATATTTGAAAAGACAAGAGTTGATAAGATTAAATTGGATAACATTAAATTTTCACAAACACAATGAAAGTATTAGCCCGGTTGCAACGCCACATAGCAGTTTCAAAAACTCTTCATTCCTCTCACTCATTTTTATGTAGCGCCTTGTAATCCGTTTCATTATTTGCACTCACATGTTTTTAACGGCACACACGAAGGTTGAAGGCCTCTGAATGCCTCGTCTACATCGGCTCCGTACACCGCCACGACTCCAACTGGCAAGTGCTACAGCTGGAAAACATCTTCCTGCACGATCTATACCACGACCAAAAGCTCAAGAAGGATTTAGCCCTGCTGAAGCTCATGAAGCCCGTCACCTACGACACCTTCGTGCAGCCCATCTGCACGCCCTACAAACCCTTCGTCGAAGCCGACTATCTGTACTGCGTCAGTGTGGGCTTTGGAAAGACCATCAAAGGTTGCTCATGGTGCAGGGCAGCTTTGACATTTTTCGAAACGTTGAACAATGATTATTTTTTGAAATTTTTTCAAAGTTTGTAATTTCAGAAAAGTTTAATTCAATTAGTGTTTACTAACAAACTTTCTAGGCGCCTACTCTCCTGTCTTGCTCAAGGTGCGCATGAAGGAGAGGCGGTACTACCACCAAGCAGAAGAGTTGTGCATTGGCACTGAGACTGGGTCAGTCTACTCCAACATCTGCAAGGTGTTCACATGAAAAACGTTTGACAGTGGTTTTTGTTGAAAACATGTAAGCTTCTTCAAACAAGGGGCTATTGAAGAGGAATTTGAAAAAGGAGACTAATAGATGAAAAAAACGGTCAATCAATCAACAATCAATGATAAACATTACCTATGAAAAAAATAGAAAAGTCACTGAACAATACATGAAGTCGAAATGGATAAGAGAGCTTAGAGACAAAAATTGAAGTGCATAACAGGAAGATATGGAAAGATCTATTCAAATAATCATATTTGGGAATGGAAAGATTACAGAGAAGTTGAGGATTAGTAATAAGCATGAATACTCAACCATATCCAAACACCAGCGTTTACATCTAGCCACCCAAGCATCACCTCCACGCCTGCAGGGCGACAGCGGCAGTCCCTTCATGTGCCAGAAAAAGGACGACGCCAAGTGGACCCTCGTGGGCGTCCACAGTTACGTCACATACGACCAATACAGCTCCAAAAGTGAGTGGCTTTGCATTGTTTTAACACTCATAACCTTTTGAGCATCAAATTTCAAAATTAATTTCATAAGCCTTTGTAGCAGAATTCCTTTGTCGAAAACTTTGACATAGTGTTATAACTCCACTTACAGTCAACCACAGTATGACTTCAACTTACTGCCAAAAAAGCTTCGTTGTAAACGTGCAGGTTTTTTCGGACTGGATAACGAAAACGATGGAACGAAATTCTTGACTCGTCTGCTGCAAAAACGCCTATTTTGGCCCTCATTAATCATAAGCAATGTTGCCATGATTGCGTGCAATCTGGGTGACCGCTTTATGAATGATTTTACTTGCTTTATTTGAGATGTTTTAATTATTTAAAATACCAACTCTCAGACATCAGTCCATAAAGATTCAATTAATTTTAAAGTTAGAATTTCCGATTATTTCAAAAAATTACTCACTGGTTTTTCCGCTATTTTTTCATTTAAAAAACAAATAAAACATAAGATCTTGTCTTTGGAACTTTTCGCTCAATAAATAACTAATAGTCACGGGTTTTCGACATTAAAGCCTTTACCTTATCCACCTCTAATTCCATACTATGTTTTTGTTTCACTTTGTAACAGTCTCCGCATTTAAAAAAGGCCCTTCAATAAAGACTTAAAAACACTAATTTAATTGTTGCCTCATCAATGGGGCACGCGGAGCAACGAATTCCACTGCAGACGTCTCAAATCTCTCTTAAGGAAGAGTACATTTGTGTTTCACGTGTGAAGTTTTTTTAAGAGAGACGCAGTAGTGTTACAATTCGAAGAGATAAAGAAAGGATTTCAATAAACGTACATTTAAATTGAGTTTGTTATACTTCGAAACCCTCTAGTACGCCACATCAGTGCTTTGCTTTCAACGGTGACCAGAAGCTGAATGTATTACAAAAATTCCAAATATACGTTTACATTTCAGAGCGTTATGACGTCTAAAACACAAATAAAAACCGATAAACAAATGAACAAGTTCTCAAGATGAGTGTTGAAACGATTTCGCTCTTCAGGGAAGAACCTCTTCTGTGGTAATGCTTGTGTGCTGTGTACTTGCTTGCCTTTCCTTTGCTTGCAACCACGATTGTCTGAAAGATTCACAATCCCTGGCCAGCTGTTACCCTATTGGAACAACGCTGACTGTCAAGACTCACGTAAAGAAGAAGAAGAAAATGTTGTTCATGTGGACCATAGCAACCACGTGTGTCATCATCTTCACTACTCATTTCGCCCACCTACTCAACACATGGTCCAAGAGAGCTGCTTCTAGAATATTCGACGTAGGTAATGTGTTATCGGTTTCATTTACTGTGATATATTGAAAATTATTTTTTTTTCTAGTCTACAACAAGGCAGCTACACTTGACGGTAATATTTAATTTTGTCAAAAAATAATGTTTCCTGTCCCACGCTATCAATTCTCAGACTGTCCGCCAGGATCTTACACTTATTGCAGCAGCAACAGAAGATGCATCAGCTACAGCCAACGCTGTGATCGCTTTCAAGACTGTCCTGACGACTCGGACGAAAAGAACTGCGGTGAATAATCGACTTTTGAAGTCCACTCACGCGCAGTCATTTAAAAATAACTCTTTCTCACACAAAAGAGTGTCTGTCTAGGGAGTATGCGTGCACAGAGGGAAGGTGCATTTCAGAGTTGTTTCTGTGCGATGGCATGAAGGACTGTCTTTCGGGAGACGACGAGAGCGACACTCTTTGCGGTGGCGAAATACTTAAAATTGCAATCGCGTTTTGATTATTGATTTTCATCAAATTAATTTTGTTTTCCTTCCAGGACAATGCTCCGCCAGCTCCTTCAGGTGCCACGGCAGGTCGGCAGCCTGCATTGACGGCGGCAAAGTGTGCGATGGAGTGGACCACTGTCTCCGTGGGGAGGATGAAGAAAACTGTGGTAGTGGATTTTAAAACATTCCGACGCTCATCTCACATTTTGATATTTTCAAAAGCTCAAATCATCAAATTCTCACGTTGATAAATGACCAATGGAACTGAAAATAGTAGAAATGTTGCAAAAGATTGCGAACTAGAGGGAGCAACAACACTGCAGTGCTGTTCATGAAAAAGAATGCCCTGCTGTTGCGCAAGTCTCGCGTGAAGGACGCCTACGTGTGCTACTCTTCTTGGATGCACTCTTATGCAGACCACTTCTGCAAGCTGGCTTCCAAGGGGTCTGTATGCTTTGTTGAAGCTAATATAATCAAAGGCCTTGTAAAGCGCCTTTAAGCATTTTTTTCAAAGAAGCTTATCTTGATTTTATGTGCTTCTTCAAATCTTTACTTTCATCTCGTGTGCATCTTCAATTTTTTTCAAACTTAAGTTATACGATCAGTTTTTTTAACGTGTGTCTTGCAAACCTGTTCGTGCAGGCGACCCTTGAAAAGCTACCCGCTGGTCAAACGAAACTCAGATCGGCTCTTTGAGTTGCGCAAGACAGCCAGTTCCTCTTTCACACTCACTCATAGGTGCCTCCAACAAACGACATACCAATGCCAATGAGACACTTTTATTAAACTTAATTTCAAATATGTTATTATTTCTCAAACAAAGCGCAAAAAGGGTCATGGTTTCGCCAACAATTTTTAAAACCAGCTTTTTCACCCAACCTATGAGTGATAACGTTATTATTTATCAGGAACAAATGTCCATCCAACCAAATTGTGGGCCTCGTGTGTGAAAACGAAGGTTTCTTAAGCATCTTCTTTTAACTCTTTTTTTTTCTCACACAAGTCCATACGACAACACAAACCTCCAAACTACCATTACCCCCCTCAAGGGTGTGGCAGGCGCAAGATTCCAGAGAAGTACTTCATCGGCTACGTCATCAACGGCGTCGAGGTTGCAAGGGGCGAGATCCCGTGGCAGGTGTTTTTGAGTGTTGGAAACTTCGTGTGTGGGGGCTCCCTGGTCCACCTGCAGTGGGTTCTCACGGCAGCTCACTGCGTGTATGATAAGGAGAGTAATCGCTTGTAAGTCCCCCAGTTTTTGCAAATGCAATGATCAATAATTAGTTAACTTGGTATTCACCATGCCGCTACGAACTGCACGAACAAAGTTTACAACCATACTTGCATTATTAATCAACTTACTGAGACAATAGAGATACGCTGCAATGTCGTGACAATCACTTCACATTGGAAAGTTTAGGAACGAGTGAGATGGTGGTCAGTCTGGGCTCCACCCTGTTGGACGACCACAACTGGCACGTGTACCCGGTGCAACAAGCGGTGGTGCACCCGCTCTACTTGCAACACAGCTTCAACGACCTGGCTCTTCTGAAACTCCCGGAGCCCGTAATGCTGTCGCCCTTCATCCAGCCTATCTGCCTGCCTTTCAAGAAATTTGTCGAAGCGGACTACCTCTACTGCCTCAGCAGTGGCTTTGGCAAGACCGTCAGAGGTTCGATTGTTTGACGAGTCAGTTGGCTTTTAGTGATGTTTTTGTTGAACATCTTTTCAAGACGAGGCGTCCAACGTTCTTCTTAAGCAACGAATGAAACTTCGAGAAATAGACGACAATCCGAACATAATGAAGATCGGCACGGACAGTGGAAGACACTATCCCAACGCGTGCATGGTGGGTGCTAGGGCGTCCACTGGCGCATCTGAACACCTCTTGACCACTTCGACAGGGAGACAGCGGCGGTCCTTTCGCCTGCAGGTCCAGAACTGAAGACAGGTGGACCTTGATAGGCGTGCACAGCTTCGTCAAGTTCAACGCTAAAGACGTCGGTGAGAAGACTGTTTTACCATTTGAACAATTTTTGAAACAAAATTTATTTTCAGATTTTGACAAGAAGGCGACACTTTGTCAGCAAACCTACGTGCAAAACGTGAATTCTTTCATGCCCTGGATTTACGAACACTTCACGGCGTGATGCCAAACACCAAGCATTGGACCACACACCAGCATCCTCAACGATACAATCCACAGACCTATATGCCACGTGAACATTTTAGCTCGCTTAAACTTTCGTGGCTAAATTCTTTCTTCTGCACACTCCAAATGAACTTTAAAAGGATCTGTTTGATTTTTTTTATAGAAAAGTCTTAACACCAACCTGCCTGATGGCACGTGGGAAATCGCACGTGCACATTAGAAGGCCACACAGGAGACATCACTTCGAAACACAGTGTTTAATAACGCATAACACTTGAATGTTTTAAATGTGCACTTTATTGACGACATAAAGTAAAATAAAAAGTTGGTTGCCATGACAATGAATGCTCGAAGCAATGAAAAGTAAATTTAAACAAAGTGCCAAGAGTTGTACTGTTCGACTGTTTAGACATAACTCAAGCAGCATCACACCAGATCGTGCACTGTGGAAGAAAATAGTGCAAGTTGAAGTAGTGGGAGCTGGAACTTTAAAAGTAACAAGTAAAAAACCGAAGCCTAGCATCCCCAAAACGCTAAATGCACACACAACGAACCATTCATGGGCATCTCGTCGATTTGCGTGCTGTAGTACTGCTCAATGTCTCGCAGGATCCTGATGTCGTCACTCTTCACGAAGTTCACTGCCACTCCCTTGCGCCCGAATCTCCCAGATCGACCGATTCTGCGTGTGCATGATACACGGTGGTGAAAAAGCTCATGAGAGAAAGTCCTTGAGACAACTTTACACCACTGCCACCCTACCAGGCACCTGTGGATGTACAGTTCACGGTTGTTGGGCAGGTCGTAGTTGATGACCAGACTCACCTGCTGCACGTCTATGCCTCGAGCCCACACATCCGTGGTAATGAGCACTCGACTGCGTGTGTTTGTCGTTGTTGTGTTTGCTGTTGTTTCAAATCAGTTTTTAAAAAATTGAAAATGTAAAAAAAAGTTGAAAGATTAAGACTAGAGCAGGTAGTACAATGAGCCCTAAGAGATCAAACACCTGGCTCCAGTCCTGAACTCGTTCATGATGGCCTCCCTCTCCTTCTGAGGCATGTCCCCGTGCATGCTTGAGACCGTGAAGTTGCTCTCTCGCATCTTCTCCGTCAACCAGTCCACCTGCCGGTCAATGACACTTATAACAAGCCTCCTTGGTGCTTCATTCCAACATTGATTGTGAGTGTTGACTATTGTAGTGAGGTGCTTGCCGAGGCAGACAAGGATGCAAAATACAAAACAACCTTTCTCTTGGTGTTGCAGAAGATGACGGCCTGTGTGATGGTCAGGGTGTCATAGAGGTCACACAGGGTGTCAAACTTCCACTCCTCCCTCTCCACCGCCACAAAGAACTGCTTCAGTCCCTCCAGAGTCAACTCATCACTGCATGCAAGAAGTTACACTTATCAATGACATGTTTTTCAATTGCAGCAGCATTTGAGAAACCTCAAGGTGTGCCAGCACATCACACTGTAAGTACCAACACCCCTTGTGTCCTACAGCATGGCAACAAGCGGAACTAACCGCTTGACAAGGATGCGGATGGGGTCGGTCATGAAGTTGGAGGTCATCTCAAGGATTTCGTGTGGCAGGGTGGCCGAGATGAGAACCACTTGGGTGGCTGGAGGCAAGTAGCGATACACGTCATAGATCTGTTCCTTGAATCCTTGTGCAAGAGGTGGGTGTTTGTGAACATGAAAAGTGCAACAGAGATGCCATTAATTTCTGCTTCCACCAAAACATACTCCCACCAATGGCACCAGCATGGGGGCAGCAGATACCTTTGTTGAGCATCTCATCAGCCTCATCCAGCACCAGCATTTTTATTGCCCGGGTTCTCAAATTTCTTCTCTTTATCATGTCTGATGGTGGCATTGTGGTTACATAATGACTAACAGGAAAAGAGGTAAAAAGGTACAACAAAACTAGAATTTTAGTTGTACCGAATACTCTTCCTGGAGTGCCAGAGACAATGTGCTGTCCATAGTCGAGCTTGCGGATGTCCTCCCCGACGTTAGTGCCTCCAATGCACGCGTGACACTGTATGCTCATGTAATCTCCCAGTGCCAACAACACCTGAGTAAACCATGATCTTAGTGAAAAGCCTGCTCAAATGGTACATGATCTTTAATGTAAAAGTGAACCTTTTGAATCTGCTGAGCAAGCTCCCTGGTGGGCGAAAGAACAAGAGCCTGCGTTTCTCTGATAGTGGTATCAATGTTTTGCAGAATGGAGATCGAAAAAGTTGCTGTCTTGCCTGTTCCTGACTGCGCCCTGGTTAAAAAAATTTTTTTTTGATATTCCATTCAATGTCGTAACTAACGATTTTTCAACCTTATGAAATTTCAATGAATAAGTCAAAGTGACCAACTGTGCAATGACATCCCTGCCTTTGACAATCGGTTTGATGGCTCTCTGCTGAATCGCTGATGGCTTCTCGAAACCTTCATTTTATCAATTCATTAGTTACTTTTGAAAGTTGATAAACAAAGTCATAGTACATTTTCATTCTGAATTGTTAATTTTTATTTAAAAATATAACTAGAATTCCCAGCCAAATATGACGTACCATAGGCGTAGATTCCTCTTATCAGATCTTCCCGTAAACCCATTACGTCAAATGTTGGTAATACATCAACACCTTCTGATGTTTCAAACTCCTTGTTGGACAAATCTTCCAATACTTGATTTTTCCTTCTTTCCGCCATTGCTTATCGTACAAATTCAAGCGATAATTTACCGACACCAACAGGTCTATACAAAGAAACAATATAGATTTTCGAATGATGATTTCAAAAAATTATTGTTATACTTGCGATTTTCAGACTAGAATGACTCTAAAAAACAGAAATTTTTTTTAAGCCCAAAACAGTATTATAAATTTTTTTTACATCTATACTGGAAATGAAGGAAATAACTTGCAACAGTTTAATGAAATAGCTCAATAATTATATAAACTGCGAGTTCCAAGAGTAACTTGATGTTTTCAATCTGTTCCGTATTTCCAGCTGAACACCAGTGCAAAGATTTGTGGACAAAGTACCAATCACGACGCAGGCCATCTTCATTTTCTAGATGTAATCTCCAACTATAGGATATGAAAAAAGATCGAATTCTTAAAAAAACACATAAATATGTGTATATGGAGCTCATGAAAAACATACATTTTCCTCACCGTTCGTGGGCATTTCGGGGATAGAGACGTTGTAGTGCTTTTGAATCTGCTGCAGCATCTTCATCTCAGTGTCCTTCACCATGTTCACTGCCACTCCCCTCCTTCCAAAGCGGCCTGTTCGTCCTATCCTGCAGAGACATTTCATTGTGTTTAGCAAGTTTGAAAACTGTTGAATTGTGACAAATAATTCGTGTTAAGTTAATAAGAGGTGCACGAGTTCAACGAGGAGGTGGCGTGCAAGCACCTGTGCAGGTAGATCTCTCTGTCCCTGGGCAAATCGTAGTTCACCACCAGACTCACCTGCTGCACGTCTATTCCTCGAGCCCACACATCCGTGGTGATGAGCACTCGACTGCGTGTGTTTGTCGTTGTTGTGTTTGCTGTTGTTTCAAATCAGTTTTAAAAAAATTGAAAATGTAAAAAAAAGTTGAAAGATTAAGACTAGAGCAGGTAATACAAAGATCACTAAGAGATCAAACACCTGGCTCCAGTCCTGAACTCGTTCATGATGGCCTCCCTCTCCTTTTGAGGCATGTCCCCATGCATGCTTGAGACCGTGAAGTTGCTCTCTCGCATCTTCTCCGTCAACCAGTCCACCTGCCAGCCAATGACACTTCAGTACAAGGTGTTTGGAAAAATGTTTGTGAGTTGGAATAGAATACAATACAATACAATACAAAAACGAATATTATTATAGTGGCATTAACCCCGTAGAGTTTCGAGGCCACTCAAAAACGTATATTATTAAAACTATTGTGAAAAATTAAAAATTAAATAAAAGAAGTAAATAAATGAAAATAAAAATAAATTATTTCTAAAAAAGACCAGTATTATTTTTATGATGGAGGGAAGTTGACCTTTTTTTTGGTGTTGCAGAAGATGACCGCCTGGAGGATAGGGATGAGGTTGTAGAGGTCACACAGCGAGTCAAACTTCCACTCCTCCTTCTCCACGTTGATGTGGAACTGCTTGAGCCCCTTCAAAGTCAGCTCGTCACTGTGTGGTGTTGTGAAGTTGAAGCCCCATAGTGCCATTATCTACAGCTCTCAATGAACCTTGTATACCCCCACCAGACTCTCAATGGATATCCCAGACCACCACTTACCGTTTGACAAGCACCTTGATGGGTTGTGTCATGAAGGCAGAAGCCATGGCGAGAACCTCTTCAGGCAGGGTGGCTGATACAAGAACCACCTGCACCTCTTGAGGCATGCACATGAAGACCCCATATATCTGCTCCTTGAAGCCTGCGTGGCATGGTGGTGTAATGTATGATTATTTGATGAGTGAGGCTTGAAACCTGTGCCCTAAAGTCAAAGGTTTTAAGTCTTCAATCATTATGATGGTGGCAAAGTGGCAATGGTGAAACATCATTCTCATCATCATCATCACCTTGGTTGAGCATCTCATCAGCCTCATCCAGTACCAGCGTTTTCACTCCTCTGGCATCCATGTGGCCTCGCTTGATGAGATCTGCAAAAGTCACTTGTTGCTCTATGACTCCTCCATGATAAAGCCTATTTAGGCAGCCTTAACAACTTCAAAAAATGCTTCAGACCATATACTCTGCCGGGAGTTCCAGAAATTATGTGCTGTCCTTGCTTGAGTCTTTTGATGTCTTGGGTAACATTGGTGCCACCTATGCACACATAACTTTGTGCACTCATGTACTGTCCCAGTGCCTGGAAGACCTGAAAGATTGTTGAGTGTGATGATAAAAAATTGGCAATAGATCAAAGTTTTGGAGTCATAAGAGATGGTGGAGTGATGAAAAATAGTAGTAGAAATTAACTTTTTGAATTTGTTGGGCAAGTTCTCGTGTGGGTGAAAGAACTATGGCTTGTGTCTTTTTTTTATTTGTGTCAAGATTCTGCAAAATAGAAATAGAAAATGTGGCTGTTTTTCCAGTTCCTGACTGCGCCCTGGATGGAACGTCAGACGATGTTTCCGATTGTTCAGTGAACTTGTAATATATTTGAAAATAAAAGTTGAAACATTTAAATTTGGAAGTTTTTAACGCGACCAACTGTGCAATGACATCTCTGCCTTTGATAATCGGTTTGATGGCTCTCTGCTGAATCGCTGATGGCTTCTCGAAGCCTTGAAGTTTTGAAACGTTAATTTTTATTTCAATGTTATTTTATTGAAATTTGCTTTACTACCGTATTCGTAAATTCCTCTCAACAAATCCTCCTTCAACTCCAGCAACTCGAACTTTTTCACCAATTCTATCTTTTCTTCACTATTCACTTTCAACCCTTTGGAATCATGAAGCAATAACTTTTCTTTGTTTGTTGCCATTTAAAACTTAGAAAAATAATAGTAATCAGTGTGAAAACATTAATTTTATTAAATGTTCACTAAACCACATGAGATTTTAAGAAGGCATGAAAACTGAAAAAGTCTGAATTAGGGATGCGTTTGCTAAAACTTTAGACCTAAGATTGAAAATTTTATGACGTGGTTACTATAGGAATTGTTTATGAACATTATTTATTTTAATGAATTGTTATGCCAAATTTATACGAGTTTCTGAGAATGAGTTATTTTTAATTATAAATGACAAAACCCATAAAAACTAATCCAGTTAATTAACCCTTATTGCAATTTTACATCAATAAACTTGTGAAAGTGACTAACCCAGTTATTTTTATAATTTTTAATAGAAATGGAAAAAAGAAATGTCAATATTAACGACATGGAGTCGTTAAATTGCTTTGACGAGAATAGAGTGGAAAGCCACATTGACGGAGACGCTGATAAAGATATGGATGACTTCTATGCCTATGATGATGAGGTTTTTGGTGATTATGCTAATGTAAATGACAGCAGAGAAGAAAGCGAGTCTCTACAAAACGAAAAACTAATACTAATCCAAAACAATTGCATTGAATGCACTGCCATATCGAGACAAAAGTACCTCAAAAACCAACAAATTGAACGTTTTAGCAAAAAAAACATTAAAACCAATAATAAAACCCACAACAATAATAACAAAAATAATAGTAATAATAAAAAAAAGCATGAGGAAAAAGACGAGAACGAGAATGGCTACCACCAGGTATCGAGTGATGAGGTGGACAGTATTGAAAACAGCTCGATTGCACACAAGTACACAAGCGGGAAAAAGACAGAGAAGCCTGCGGAAGAAGGACTTATGTTTTTCCAAAGAAAGGAACGATTCAGAACATACTCCAAAGGAGGCAACGAGGAATACAACTGCAACCAGAACAACAGCGTCAAGACTGGCTTACTGCCTAGTAGGTTTGTGAAAAACAAAGAAGGGTCCTTGAAAGACGCTATGAGTCCTCGGATCTTCGACAAACGACCACCAAAGAATGACAAAAAGGAGAAGCTGGAAAAGGATTTGGAGAAGTTGGATAAAAGCAAGAGGATGGAGGACCCGAAGAAGGAGAGCTTAAAGCAGATGAAACTAGATCAGCAGTACAACCAGCAGCCACTACTGCAACAAATGGATCTGAAAGAGAAGCAGCTAATGAAGATGCGGCACCTCAAAAAGCTTTCCAAGGTGCTGCCTGAAGAACTGGGCGTCAACGAGTCGGTGGAAGCGCTGGAAAGGAGGGTTGCGTTACAAGAGCAGAAGGACTTGCCGCCTCCGAAGAGCCCTCTGGCGTGCTTGGCCATGTCTGAGAGCGTGTCTAAGGAAAACATCTTGATGACGCAAGACCTTTCGAAAAACGACAGCAAGATTGAGGTGACAAGGAGCAACAAGGTGCTTGAGGATCACGTGTACAAGGAGCTAAAAAACAAGATCTCCTCTTTTCCCTGCCAAGACAGGAAGCCCAGTCGAGGAGATGCCTACCAGAAGCAGCCTGTGCCCAGTCCCAACCTCTCCCCGGAGCCTTCGGATACCCTGCGCTACTACTCCGACCAGCACGATGGCAGTGACTCGGAAGGAAAGCCGTCTGACTTGGGCGGTTCCCTCTTCAAGAGCATCCACGACCGCTTCCTCGGCGAACCCACAAGCTCCAAGCACATCGCTGCGTCCGCCAAAAACATGATGGTGGCTGCAGGGATCGCAATGGCTTTTATTTTGTGGATGGTGGACTTGTGTCCCGACTCGGTGGTTAGATGAGTTGCTAAAGACTCCTGAAGCTCTCTTGCTGACTTTTGACTGTGAGGACCCGCTTTGTCTACGTTCCTTCGAGGAAAATTTTACGAACTAACAAAACTATCCCATAACCAAACTGTTCAAATTTGTATTTGCTTTTTATCGAAGTTTGTTGATGAGACTAGTGCAGTTCAGTTTATTCAGATACTTATCAAGAATGACTAAACCTTACTTTTGCGTTTTTGAGTTATAACCCCTAAACATTCCGAAAGCCGTAAAGTAGACAACATTCAGACTCCGAACACACGCAAATTTTTTTTCTATTGAGATTTCTTCAAATTCACTATACAAGTTGTCTCTAAATCACATTATAGTTCAACTAATGATTTCATGATTACATAATCAAAATACATTCTATTCAAAAGATGAATATTCTTCAAAAAGTGATAATTCTTCATATGGGGAACTCCATTGGAACCATTGCATGTTGCGAAAGACATTGGCTTAAAATGATCAAAAATATGTGAATCTGTATGGCTTGATATATATTTCAAAAGGTCTCAAACCTCCAAGAGGCGCAATGACACCACGGCACACAACGACTCCAGGAGAGACCACAAAACACTTGCACTTGTCTAGTCGCTAACACAACAATCAAGGTGCACCTTTTAATGGGCTAATTATGCTAGTTAATGAGCTCTTAAAGAGCTTTCAATAGGCTTATTATGTTGTAGCACGCACACCGGTTGTGAATCTGTATCGGTCAGAAAGTTGCTGAAAGACTGTGTGAAAGATTTGCACGTCTCAATAAAGTACGTCACTTATGAATTGCCAGTAGCGGCTCTTTGGTCGAATACTTTTGTGAACAACGGCTGCTAAAATCAAGTTTGAAGATGACGCCATAAAAGCAGGATTGCCTTCTAAGGTCTACATTTGAGAGAAAGCACTTGAGAACGCTAGGACACTATAGAGTTGTATGCATCGGAGGCAGGAGTGGCCAAAGCAAAATTTATCTAAAATTTTCAAAGTTTTTAGGAAAATAGAAGGATTTAGAATAACAGTGAATTGAACGCAGTAAAGGTTTTATGTGAGGGAGTGAAGTGCTATCAACTACTTCGGCAAGAAAGGCTTTGACTCTACCGCGCCTTCGAAGCCTCTGAAGGCTTCATAAGACTCTCTGGAAGCCTCAGGAGGTTTGCTGGGAGCTTCAGAAGGTTTGCTGGGAGCTTCAGAAGGTTTGCTGGGAGCTTCAGAAGGTTTGCTGGGAGCTTCAGAAGGTTTGCTGGGAGCAACACTTGGATCTCTCACTTCCATCGCTTGGTCTCCCATTCGGTCATTCTTTTGTTCATCTTCTTTATCAGCTTCATTCTTTTCTTTCATCTCTTGCCGATCAAAAGCGCCACCTAGTGAGGTAGTTTTCACCTCGCACTCGACACTAACTTCGAGTATGTTCGAGGCGTTTGTCTCTTTGAAATCCGCATCTTCTATATTCTCTTCTTCCATCTTCCCTTTGGAAATCAAAAATCACTCAATAAAGTAAAACGTCCACCCATTCATGCAAGTAATTTAAAAATTCAAATAACGAAGCCGCAAGTTTAGAGCTTGGTTGGTTCAATGGAAACATTAAAGTAACCACCTCTGAGAAAGTCAATAGCGCTTTTTAGCGAGCCGGCTTTTTCTACCTTCGGGAGTTTTCTCTCGACTTTTTCCTGCAATGCAAATTCTAATTGTTTTTTTTTTTCAATTTGGAAGTGAATAAGCAAATCTAAAGGGGAATTTAATGGCAAAAGAATGTACGTGTAGGTTGATGAAGACGTATTTGATGTTCTTGTGCGCAAGGTCTTTTGCCAGATGGCTCAAAGTCTGCAGCGGATGAGAGGAGTTGACAATACGAAACGACTGCCACAAAAAACAACATCACCGTGGCGGCTGAGTAGTCGAGCTTCCAGATGTGGTTGAAGTCGATTATGATGCAGTCTGAGGTGGTGTGATGTGGTGATTTCAATAGTAGTATAACATAATGTGATGATGCAAGCTGGGGCAGTGTGAGCAACTAATGAATTTTGAAAGGCCAACAGTTTGGATAGACCTGATCAATCGAACGACGTCACTCACCGCCCGTGGTCACGTGCTTGAAGATCCTCTCCTCGAACACCTCGGCACCAGGGAACAGGAGGCCGAAGGTGGGTTCCACAACCACCACTCTAGCCCTCTTCTGCGCCTGCGGAGGCAGTGGTGTTTTCAAAACGTGCTCTTTGTATGTGGTCACGTTTAAAATTAAGTGTTAACAGAAAACCCCGATGTCTTGAAAGTTATCCAGGTCTGCGAAACGAGCCTCCACTGGATGTATCTGTTGGTTGATTACAAATGTTGGTTGATTACAAATGTTGGTTGATTACAAATGTTGATTGAGTACAAATGTTGGTTGATTACAAATGTTGGTTGATTAAAAATGTTGGTTGATTACGAATGTTAGTTGATAGTGAATATATCGCTTGTTTTATTGCTGATGTACTGGTTGGATGATTATTTATTAAGAATTATTAGTGCTTGTGAGTGTGAGGGTTCAAAAGGTTCATTGGTTCATCGTTGACGGAATGATGCTGGAAGACTCACTTTTATGGTAGACTTGGTCCATGGGTAGATGAGGAAGAGCAAGGACACCGCAACTCCCAACAAGATGCCGTACTGTAGTGGGTGCATGTGGGAAAGCTGGTTGTGGATGTTGTTTTTGTGTGGTTTGTTTGTTGACATTGTTGTTTTAGATTGTTTTTCGATGTTTTTGTCGACGAATAATTAACAACAAAATTAACTTATATGTATATAGAACATTGACATTTGTCACCCAGCGGCGTCACCTCAAAGCCGAAGAGGAGGCTGACGAAAAAAGTGACAAACCACGGAACCAGGTCTGCCTCTGCAGGCGTAGTCGCTGTTGTAAGAACTCGCAAAAGCAAAAAACAACAATAAAAACTTCAAATTCTCACCATTCAACAAACGCTCATACCACCAGCAGCCGCACCAGCATTCGACAACAAACTCCACCACGCCTCACTGTTGATGGTCCAGAGCTGGTGGAGCATGGAAAAGTCGATGAGGTCGGTGACCGCCATGATGATGACAGCAGCCAGTGCAGGAGTGGGGATGAAGAAGAAGATGGGCGTTAAAAAGGCCAGTGCCACCAAAACCAAAATGCCTTGGTGGGGGTTGTGTTGTTGGTGGTGGTTGTGTTGGTGGTGGTTGTGTTGGTGGTGGTGTTGGTGGTAGCGTTGTTGGTGGTGGTTGTGTTTTTGGTGGCGTTGTTGGTAGTGGTTGTGTTGTTAGTGGTGTTGTTTTTGTTGTTGGTAGTGGTGTTGCAAAAAATTAGTTAACACCGGAGATTTTTGAGGTGAACAAGTTTGCAATTATTTGAAATAAAACAACATCAACATTTCATTGCAGCAACATGCAAAGGTGGCATCATGCAGTTTCACCGGTGACAATGTTGGCTGCTGGCGTTCTTATGCCACTTTGAGCTGCTACAGCGCTCCTGGAGGTGGTTGTATGGGTGGTTGTATGGGTGGTTGTATGGGTGGTTGTATAGGTGGCTGTATGGGTGGTTGTATGGGTGGTTGTATGGGTGGTTGTATGGGTGGTTGTATGGGTGGTTGTATGGGTAGTTGTATAAAGGGTTGAAGAAGTGATTTTGAAAAGGTAAAAGTTTTTGAAGGTCTGGAGACCTGGAAAAGCTGCCTGTGACGGGGTAAGCGGACACGAAAGAACCCAGGATGTTGGAGACACCAAGCGAGATGAACTCCTGCGTCGAATCCACCTTGTAGCCGTTCTTCTTGCCTTGGTGGGCGTCAGTGGCTCGAGTTGTTACGTGCATTTCATTTCACACGCCAGCTTATAACAAAACACACTGTTTTACACAGCTTTCTGACCCACCAAAAGCTTTGGCAATGGCGATCACCTCAATCAGACCCACCAACGGAGCTATCACCGATCCGATACCCACCATCTGACAAACATTTGAACACTTTCACTTTGTGTTCATATTTCAGCAGATAGTGAAAATTATCTCGCATAACTTTCAACATCATTCCCAAACTTTTAACCCGTTCTTCGTCCCACTTACCTTGAAAGTGTCGGTGCCTGCAAGGGTGGTGTTGTCGGGCAGATGCACCGTGAGGGTGGGCAGGTGCAAGGGAGGCACGCCAGAGGTTATGTTGCCTGTCAGTGTGAAGGGCTCGATGCGCTGGTGGTAAAGAATAGCTGAAAAAACAGAAGCCAAGAAGATGGTGATGGCGTTGCGAGCAGTGCTGATGAACTGCAAAAAAGACACCAGGGCAGGAGAGGCCTCCTTCGCCAGCCTCATGCTCTTCGCCTTCTGCGCAGTGGTGGTGCCGCTGCAGTAGCAACCTCGATCATTCTCCAACATTCTCGAATATTCTCCAACATTTTCCAACATTCTCCAACATTCTCCAACGTTCTCCAGCATTCTCCAACATTCTTCAACATTCTCCAACATTCTCCAACATTTTCCAACGTTCTACAACATTCTACAACATTCTCCAACATTCTCCAATATTCTCCAACATTCTCCAACATTCTCCAAAATTCTCCAACATTTTCTAACATTCTCCAACATTCTCCAACATTTTCCAACACTCTCCAACATTCTCCAACATTCTCCAACATTTTCCAACATTCTCCAGCATTCTCCAACATTCTCCAACGTTCTCCAAAATTCTTCAACATTCTACAACAGTCTCCAACATTCTCCAACATTCTCCAACATTTTCCAACATTTTCCAACATTTTCCAACATTCTCCAACATTCTCCAACATTCTCCAACATTCTCCAACATTCTCCAACATTCTCCAACATTCTCCAACATTCTCCAACATTTTCCAACATTCTCCAACATTCTCCAACATTCTCCAACATTTTCCAACATTCTCCAACATTTTCTAACATTCTCCAACATTCTCCAACATTCTCCAACACTCTCCAACATTCTCCAACATTCTCCAACATTTTCCAACATTCTCCAGCATTCTCCGACATTCTCCAACGTTCTCCAAAATTCTTCAACATTCTACAACATTCTCCAACATTCTCCAACATTTTCCAACATTTTCCAACATTCTCCAACAGTCTCCAACATTCTCCAACATTCTCCAACATTTTCCAACATTTTCCAACATTCTCCAACATTCTCCAACATTCTCCAACATTCTCCAACATTCTCCAACATTCTCCAACATTCTCCAACATTCTCCAACATTTTCCAACATTCTCCAGCATTCTCCAACATTCTCCAACGTTCTCCAAAATTCTTCAACATTCTACAACATTCTCCAACATTCTCCAACATTTTCCAACATTCTCCAACATTCTCCAACATTTTCCAACATTCTCCAACATTTTCCAACATTCTCCAACATTCTCCAACATTTTCCAACATTTTCCAACATTCTCAAACATTCTCCAACATTCTCCAACATTTTTCAACATTCTCCAACATGCTAGAACATCCTCGAACCTTCAATAAAAACAGGATCAGCATGCACACCAGACCCATTAGGAAGTCGAATATTCTGTAGAGCATGAAACGTTAGTTTGATTTTCTCATTTTAAAGAATTTTATAATTATTATTACATGACGCACAACAGACTGTGTTTCAGGGATCTTGACGATGCTGTAGTAAAGTTGTCGCATGAAATCTCTTGGCACCCCCTGCAAGCCCAGCCAACGCTGTGGAAGATGAAATTTGAGAAATTATTTTTTTATATCCGAAAGTACGGGCTTGAAATGTACTTTTTAATTTGGAAAAATAAGCTTCTACAAGGAGTTATGAATTAGTTATACATAATAATTATAATAAAATAACACCCCCTAGTCTTCATCCATCTCTCCAACGAACTTCTTCCCTCACTATCCTGGGAGTCTCATTCACTGAAACGCTCAACATTACACCTCACATTAACAATATTATTACTAAATGGTACCAAACGTTTCATGCGCTCAAAATAATTAGGGCTCATGGACTTTATGGTCCTAAATTATATGATATAACGGAATCTCTAATTATATCTTGCATCAAATATGCAGCACCTTCATGGTATGGATTTGCCAATGATGAACATATAAAACAACTCCAATATTTTCTTAACAAACTTATAAGGCTTGACTACATTCCTCCTAACCATCTTAAAATAAAAGCAATATTTTCATCTCTTGATGAACGCTTGTTCTCAAGAGTTACCAATAACCAGCACCATGTACTCCATCAGATCCTTTCACCTGTCAAGTCTACATCCCGTGAGATGCGACGACGAACGCACAATTACACCAAATCAATTTACTCCTCCTACCAGAACAAAACACTCCTTCGTCTTTTAAATACTCAATAAGCTCATAATACTCATTGTTCATCATTTTTAATTTGAACCTTTTTTCTTACTTTTTTTTCCGTTTTTTGTAAGTTTAATTTATGACTTTTATGACTGATAACATTCTGTTCTCGTGTATGTTAATGTTTTCTTTTTTAGTTCGATTGTTCACCGTGTTTTTGTAATATTTCCAGCGTATGTCTGGACTCGATCTAAAAAAGACTATAAAAAACAGTTATTAGAGGGACCTTGACTTGGCTGAAGAGGATGGCAAGAGCTGCTGCGGTGGTGAAGCTGTTGATGATGGTGTGCGAGATAAACTCCATTATGAAGCCTGGAGGTGGTCACTGTGGTTACAATGATTGTATCGGTTGTTGTGATGGTGTGGTTATGGTGTTCAAACATCATTTAGGAATTCTGTCCACCGTAACAGCAGACACCCCACCAATGTTGAGGAGGCCCATGAGAAGCTGAGAGACTCCGCAGATGAGAGACAGCAGGGCAGCCAGCTGTGGGATCTGATGGGTGAACTCTGCGGTGAGAAGGGACATGACGGCAGCTGGTCCGATGTTTACGTCTCTGGCGGTGCCCATAAAGCAATACACGAAGTAGCACATGAAGGACGTGTACAGGCCATACTGTGGTGTGAGTCGTGCCTCTTTGTGAAGTGCTTTGAATCATTTTGAACTATTTTTTAACTGTATTTTGACTTGTTTAAACTTATTTTCACTACTAATAACTATTTTTAACTATTTTCAAACAATTTTTGCTATTTTTAAACTACTTGTTAAACTATTTTAAACTATTTTTTACTGTTTCAAACTATTTTTACTGTTTTTCCACGCACCTGCGTTGGCAGTTCAGCAATCCTGGCATACGCCAACGACTGCGGAATCACTGTTAGTCCCAGCGTCAGACCCGCTATCAAGTCTCCGCGCAGGTCGGCGAGTCTTAGCATGGAGGTGTTTTTTTGTTAGAACAGCCAGCGTAAAAGCTTTATTTTACTCGCCACAGAACACCTCCAGAACATCCCAGAACACCCCAGCGAACCTCCACAGCACCACCAGTGCATCCTCACTCACCCATATGCACTGGACACCCACCCACCTGTACTGGGGCAGCCACTTGAGGATGGGCAGTTTGTTTTTGAGCGTTTTGACGCTGAAGACCTTGTGCGCCTTGCGCTTGCACTGCAGCTTCGATACCCCCTGCTGCACCTCCACGCAGAACGAACGAGCCGCCTCGAGACGCTTCGATAGTGCTGTGGACGTTGTTGTTGTTGTTTTTGTTGCTGCCTTTATTGATGGTTTTGTGATTACAGCTGTTGCTGTTGTTGCTATTTCTGACGTTATTGTTATTAATGGACTTTTAAGCAATCTATATTATGTTTCCACTTAAATCATGGCCCATTTAAATCATGGCTCCATTTGAATCATTCTCTTTAAATCACGTCGAGCCTCTGAAGGCGAGCTTGAAGAATGCACGGCATGGACGCACTAAAGGCTTCGACGAGTGATTTAGAATGCAGCAGTGTCATTGGTTTGTTGGGCTCTCCGAATGACTTTGGCGAGGTTAAATAGACAGGTGCTGATTGTATGCCGGTGGTACATTTCCACTCGATCGAGGAGGCGTGCAAACTTATTTGAGTTCGCAAATAAAGAGCTACAGAAATGAAATCAAGTTTATATCATAAATATGTGTCATAAATATCTATCATAAACATAGATTTTGAATGGGACTGCATTAATGTATGCAAAAATAGTGCAGTAAAGTTTTTTTAGCAGTCACGAGCGATGGTAGTTTACAAGTTGAATAGTGTTATGAACCTTGTTAAACTTCAAAAAAGGCCGCAGTTGAAAAGTACAACTATTTTATTTCGCCCAGTGTTTCTTGCTTTAAGAGCTTTATAAAGTGTGTAAATCACTTTTAATGGCAGGAAATCGAATTTTGTAATAGTAATATTCCTAATAATAACACCGATGACAGCAAAAATTATATGTTTGGTTTGTGAAACTCCAAAGCTTTTGAGGTACCATTTGAAATTTATGCAAATCATTCAAAACCGTCTGAAATGACATGCCATTGATGCAGCCAAAAACGCCTTAAATTTTGCTGATGGTTGTGTTGAGTGAAAAAGTGCGGCTTTAATTTTCAAAATATAACATGGGATTATTATAAAAATAATATTTTTTCACATATTTCATCATTATTGATCAAGATGAATAATTGAATATTAGTAATCGATTAATGAGTTACAAGGTGACAGAGGAGGAGCAGCCAGTAGTGAACGCAGTGCGTTTGATAAGTTGAAACAATCAATACTTCAACACACTCACCTGGAAACTTCTGTTTGTTAGTCTCTACTTCCACTCTCGTCTCGGCTGCCTGCGAGGACTTGAGATGGATGGTCGTGTCAGTCATGTTGCCTCGCTGTGATCCACCAGTCAGAGCTTCTAGAGCGAAGTTGTGACAGAAGGCATGCAAGAGCGTTCGTGTAGGCCTCTAATGAGGCTTGAATGCAGTGCGCTGTGACCCGATTTACTTGAACTACACACGTTGTTAATTGCGGCCAAAGAAGGTTATTCGCTACAACTTGTCAGAGAAAGTTGATGACATTAGCTTTTCCTTACGAGTTGCAACTTCTACTTTTATACCGCTATATCCGTCAAAACAGTGAAATTCACTATTTATTTTTTTTCTGTAGTAATATTCTCTTAATCCATAACCTTTATATACCCTTAGAGACGCAAGCCTCAAATTCAGGCTCACTGAATGCCTCATTGGACATGCTTTTAAAAAGCATTCGATTCGCATAAACTTTGAAGGCCTCAACACGCCTGGCCAGCTGGGAGGCTCGTGGTGCACAAACAAGGCCTTTATATTGATTTCCTTTGATTTTTTACGACCATATACCCGTATTCAATATTGGTGTAAATTTCATAAGTCGGATTTATATAATTGAACTGCCTAACTTTTGTGAAAAAGCACTCGTCAATAGTTTCATGGGAGAATGTTTAGGTTTTTAATACAATCTCAAGCACGAAGCTTTGTAGGCATTCAAAATGTGAAAATTCACCTGTGAATTAATTCATGATTTCATTTCAACAATATTAAAACATGCTTTCAAATTAAAGATAAGTTAATGAGATAAACAAGAAGCTAAACTGTTTGAATATATGATATATTTGTCAAGTGCTTTCAGTCAACACTTAAAACCTAACTCACCAACCTTTAGTGAATACGTATAATGAGTGGCGTGGCTTCCAATGGAACAGATTTCAACATTTTTCTATTTTTTGAAACGGAACAAACTCGTCATTCGTCTCTTTCTTGCTCATTCCAAACAAGCCTTCATGCAGCCTTATTATGCATGACATTTAAATGCCTCAAAAATTTAAGTTAAATATTTTATTTGATTGATTATAAATTTTTAAAATAATTTTTTTAAAATAGAATAAATTATAAAATAGTACATTAAACTTATAAACGTCTAGTTATGTTTCTTAGTAATAATTAAGATGGCTATTAGATAAAACTTTTATGGTGGCTTTCGCTTTTAAATGTTCTAGTTGTATCAGATTTATGTATATTTGTGGTGGTTTAATTAGTTATATTATGTTATTCAGCTGAATAAGATATAATTAATGTTTTCATTCGAGGATTTTAAAAAAAGCTATACTTCATTTATTTATGGAGGACGATGTCGATATAAGAGAAAAAGTCTTTCATAATTTAGTTCGTGAATGCATTATAGGATTTCTTGCATTTTTGATTCTCAGTTTTTTATCTTACTGTGTGTTGTGTGCTTACAAACGTAGACCTGACAGAGATGAGTACTCGATCACCTATGAAGACGCCTTCGTGTACAAGGTCTCGATTCTCTCCTGCACTTTCGCGCTTTCTGTTTCTTTTGGAGCTGTCATGCTTTTGCCGGTTTCTATTGTGGCGAACGAAGCTGTTTTGAACTTCCCGAATAGTTATTATCTCCAATGGGTCAACAGTTCACTCATATACAGACTTTGGAACACCATTTTCATCTCTTCTAATCTATCCCTTTTCATATTCATGCCCTTTGCTTATTTGTTCACTGAGTCCGAGGGCCTGCCTGGCTCAAAGAGGGGAATCATGCCCAGGGTATATGAAACATCTCTTGTCTTCTTACTCCTGTGTGTGGCTGTGTGTGGCTTGGCATGGATCATTATCGCTCTAACTTCTGGAGAGCAGCAGAGTTTTATTTTCGAAGTAAGTTTTTTTTTACCTAAAAATATTTCCAAACTTTTCTGAAAATTAATTATGCACCATTTATTTAATTCCTACAGGTTGTACTGGATGTGAAAAATTTTTACATGTTATACTTGTATTCATGTGTTTCATTTGTGGGTGTAGCAATGTTGCTGCTGTGCACTCCAGTTGGCTTCACGAGGCTCTTTTCAGTTATTGGGGAACTCATTCGCAGACCAGACTACCTGAGTCAAAATGAGGAAGAAGATTTGGATAGTGCCCTGTTGGAAGAAATTTCCCTCTCTGAAAGGAAGAAGAAGGAACAGTTGTGTGACAAGCAACCTTCAAGTCTCTTTCATGATGATGCCAGTTCATCAAAAGCAAACACTGAAGTTTCATTCAAAAGTCTTTCTACCACCAAGCCTTTGAGTCTCAAACCTTTCTCTTTCCACCATCCTGATTCTCCAGTCTTTTCGAGACAAAATGGTCACCTCAGACGACCACAGTCGGTGTCTTCATTCTCATCTCTTCTCCATACTCCATCATTCCTTCTCTTTCCTTCCAAGTCCCTCAAAGCCACCACCAAGCGACCGGCTTCGGCAACCGCACCCTATAACTTCCCCATCAGCAAATACATGCTCAGACGCATAGACCTTGAACAGAAGCGCAAAAAGGTGTACATAAGACGCAAGTTTGTGTACCCCCTCTCAATGGTCAGTCTGCTCGCCCTCATGTCTATCACCCTCCTCATGGTCACTTGCAACATCACTGAACTTATCATCACTGGCAAGGTCTTTTGCACAGAGTCAAAAGAAGCCATGGTCCTTGGAGGTTCTTCACTCTCCTTGTTTGGAGTGCTTGGAGCCTTTCTCGAAGTGATTGTCATACTCTATCTCATGCTCACCTCCCTTATTGGAGTCTACAGTCTGCCTGGTTTCAAAAGGTACTTTTTCCAATTTTTTAATAATCCTTATTTTTTCAATTGTTCTTTGTTGTTGTTTATTATCAACCACACCTCTATTCTTGCTCAGACTGCAGCCACAGAAGGGGGACACCAAGATGACCATGGTGATTGCCAACTGTGTCATGATTCTCATCCTGTCCTCTGCACTGCCTGTTCTTTCACGCACTCTCGGTCTCACCAACTTTGACCTGCTCGGCAACTACGGCCAGCTTGAGTGGCTTGACAACACCTTCATCATCCTTGTCTACAACGTTATCTTCCTCATTGTCTCTGCTTTCTGTCTCCTCAGACGAGCTTCTGTATACCTCGGATTCCTCTCTTACACAAGGCCTCCTTCTCCTCTGGATCCTTCTTCTTCTCTCCACTCTTTCTCTCTTCAAAACTCACCAGATTCCTGGTGAGGAGCTGCACTGCTCTTCCATATTTAATTACTTAGTTCTTCATCCAGGCTAAATACTTTCATTCGTCGTTTCCATGTTAATAATTCGATCTGTTCATCTTCCCGCGTCTTACTTGTCGTTTGTTGCTTGTTGCATCGTCCAAGAAAGCTGGGCCATGTTCATTGACGAGTTCCAAATTGAGTTCCAAGCAGGCAGCTATGGAGTCCACTCTAGTGCCACTCTTTAAGGCTTCCTTTCTGATATTTCAATAAGCTCATTATGGAACTTTTTCTCAACTTTCATCCCTTCTTCATTGTTTATGTTCGTACTTTTTTGTATTTGATTTTCTAGCATAATCACACATACAGTAACCATGGTACCGTTCAACAGCACCACTATAGCTCTGCTGCCCGCCTCATTGTCCACCCTTTCAAACTTGTTCCTTTATTTATGTTCACTAACGTTCGACTGGCTTTTAGGACAAATGACTCGATTTCACTCGATATTCACGTGCATTACATAGCTGCAAGGGCTTCTATTTATTCGTTTTATTCATTCGTCGCTATGTCGCCACCGCAATTATACACACACTTACGTTGCTACACCATCAAAAGTTCACAAGTCTGCCATTTATGTAGGCGTTATAGTTCTGTGTAGTAACCACACATCACAAGATCACTTATTTTGAAGGCTTGTCAACTGTGAGTCTTCGTTGTATAAGGTTTGTGTTGTGTGCAGTAGTGGTGCTTTGGTGCGCTCAAACGTCAGTAGTCTTTCAGTCTCAAGTGGAGTTGACTTAGTCAATCTTTTCTATTTTATTATTTAACAAGATTATACTATACATCAAATGCTGCGGTGTTATTGAACCTGTCCTAGCACTTCGCCATCGAACTTATACGCTCTTTCATTAAAAATCTCACCCCCAACACAAACACGCACACACACACACACACACACACACACACACACAATGTACCCCATAAGTTATTCCTTATAACTCTAATGATCTATGCCGTTCTGAGCCACAAGGAACCACAGTGTGGTTCAATTGATTATACATTCCTCATTAAAGGCGCATCTCTGATATTGGCCATGCCAACTGGAAATGCTATGAGTGAAACAATTGAGCATATTTTTTTAATTTCATATTCAATGCAATTCAGAAAAACATAATGATTACTCATATTTTTTTAAATTATATAAAATGATAATTTTTGTTTGTGGATTGATTTTTATATTTAAATTCTGTAAAAATTTTAATTAAATTTTTGAGTTCCAAAAAAATTTGTTGATAAGTATTAAAGTAATAAAAACTTCAACATTCAAAATTTACAAACTATACAGAATTTTTATTTATTTTTTCAGTTTTTGTCTAGATTTGCTTCAATAAAGTGAACATATGTATAAGCAATTCTATGATTCAGATTTTTTGCGTTGATTAAAAAATCAAATTTTTTTCTGGGCTACACAACGTATCTTAGTGATGTTTTAAAAGAGGCATGAAAAAAAGTTCAAATAGCATTTGGAATCCACTTTTATCATTTCTGTATTTCAATTTTTTCGTTGGTTAAACAGCTAAAATATTCATGCCTACTAAACTTATTATTTCAGTTGCATAAAAGTTCATCAATGAAAAGTTGTAAATAGTTCAAATTCATAGATTCCTTTTTAAAGTTTTTTATACATGGATTCTATTCAGTCAAATATGCCTTCAAAAGTTCCACTAAGTTTCACTTCTGAAGAGTCTGAAAAATTCAGACAAATGATAAATCAATGCTTAGAAAGAGTTGGTTTTTGACTAAATTATGTAATCATATATATTGATTTTTTTTGAACCAACAATTAATATTTTAGCATCAAATCGAAAGTGCTTTGTTCTGGTACGACAAGCTGGTCACACTCACTGATGGTATTTTTCCAAATTGATTATTTAATAAATATAAAGTTCATTTTCATTCACTTTTTTCCTTTGAAATGTGCTATGCAATCGCTCAAAAATGCTGTGTAGGAGAGCTCAAAGACGTTTATGGCTATGCGCGCGTGTTGTACATGTCAGGTGAGTACCAAAGAGTTTCCACACTTCTGGAGATGCACAAGCTTGATAAGGTTTTTTGGCTTTCTATTTGGTATTTTATCATTAGAACTACCATCGAGAATATATTTTCATTTTGGAAACTGATGACTTTCCTGCAGTGCTTAGCAGCCAGGCATTTGAGAGCCAAATGTCACGTGAGTAATAAACCATATTAACAATTTGCAGCACTCTAAAACCATTCCTTTTTATTGCAGTATGAGTCAAAAGATTACCAAACTGCGCTGTCCTTACTTCAAGACATTGAACAACACCCTCTCAACAATAAAAATAAAAATAACACCAAGAACAACACAGAAGGGGAGGAAATGTGGGAGGTAGCTGAAGGGGTTCCAGTTGATGATGTGAGTGAACCTGTTCTGATCATTATCTTCATAACATCGATAAAAGTTAATTAAAATAAAGCTTCATGGACCTCCACCACCACACCAGGCCCCTCTTTTGAGCAGCATGTATGCACTCAAAGGGAGAGTGTACGAAGCGATGGAGAACAGGGACCTTGCCAAGGACTGCTACAAACAGGCCCTGGCACTTGACTGCTGCTGCTATGAGGCCTTCAACAACCTTGTGCAACACCACATGCTCAACGGCAACGATGGTCGGTGGCTGAGTGCTTGAGTGTGAGATTGATTAGAGAGTTGTTTGAATATGTGTCGGTAGTTTGAAGGACTGGTGATTTTACGGGGTTTGACGAGAATGATGTTGCCAACAGAGACAGAGTTGATGGATGACATGAGGAGCCGATCGTACTCAAGTGAGGCAAACAAGCTCATGAGTATGCGACTGTATGCCCGCATGCTCAAAAAGGTGGGTGTACTGATTATTTGTGGTAAGGTCGGCGTGCAAGATGAGACGCTCCCCTGACTTGCACCACCCACCAGTACAACAAGATGCAGCAGGTGAGTGAGGAGGAAGACTTGGGGGTGTTGGAGGAGAACAGGGATGTGCAAGTGATGAGAGCAGAAGTTCACTTTTACAACTGCAACTTCCAGGCCTGCTTTGATGTCACTTCCCAGTCAGTTTCTTGCGCTTCAGTGGTTTTCTTCGCACTTTAAAAATTTACTTTTTTTCAATTTTTCATTATTTACCACTTAGTGCATTTGTAAATCCCTGGCCACTAGGATCCTGAGGCAAGACCCCTACAACCCCACGTGTCTGCCCGTGCATGTGTCGGCCCTGGTGGAACTGAAGCGAGTCAAGGACCTCTTCTCTTTGGCGCACAAGCTGGTTGACCTGTGTCCGCATAAGGAGGTTTTGGCCGCTTGTTGGAGGGTGGCTTGTAGTGTTTGAGGAATGCTGTTTTGCGTTTTTTTTCTGTTTTAATTCACGCGTAACCCGCCAGATATCGTGGTTTGCAGTGGGTGCCTACTACTTCCTGATTAAGAAGCAGGAGCAGGCTCGCAGATTTCTCAGGTGGGTCTTCAAACACCACCACAGCACCTCGTGGACACTCCATGACCCTTCCACCCACCCATCAACACATTCACACCTTCCACTCCTGCAGCAAGTCCACCAGCCTCAACAGGCTTTTTGCACCCGCCTGGCTCATGTACGGCCACTCATTTGCTCTCGAGAACGAACACGACCAGGCTATGGCTGCCTACTTCTCTGCCTCCAAGCTGATGGAGGGGTCAGTGTCGTATCATTGTTGCTGATGTATTTTGCACTTGTTATGTAATTTAAAAAAAAAAGAAAATTGTTGTTGAATTGTATAGTTGATGCATAAATGTTTCAGAATTGTTATATACCTTCGGTATATTTATTGTTAACGATATACTGGCCACAAAATCTTTCACCATCTCCCTCCCAGCTGCCATCTGCCTCTGATGTACATAGCGTTGGAATACATGCTCACCAACAACTCTCGGCTTGCTGAAAAGTTCTTCAAGGAGGCCAGTAACATCGCTCCTGACGACCCCTTCGTGCTTCACGAACTCGCCATCATCGCCTTCTACAACCACCAGTGAGTGGCGCTGCTGCTGCCGCTGTTGATGAGTTATGCTGCAGCTTGTTGTGCTTGCAAGAATAAATAATGAAACTACATCTATGGTAGCTGTTACAATACCACACCACACGATAATACCTGCCACTCGAGGTACGAGGAGGCGGAGAAGAGGTTCCTGGTGGTGGTGAAGAAGATCAAGAAGTTTCACTCCAACATCCAGCCTGAGAAGTGGGAGCCTCTCTACAACAACCTTGGTCACGTGTGTAGGAAACTAAAGTTAGTGGCTGCTTACGACGACTGTAGCGATGGAATGGAGAAGCTAATGCTGGTTGACGATTCTTTCACGTGATCACCTACTACACAGGAAGTACTCCAAGTCCCTGGCCTACCACCAGAAGGCCCTCACTATCTCGCCACACAACGCTTCCACCTACACTGCTCTGGGCTTCACGTACGCTTTGATGGGCGAGCTCGAACATGCCATTAACTGCTTCCACAAGGTCCATCCGCTCACCAATGAACATCCACCAAAAAACGATGTCACCTTAGCACCATTCTTGTCACTCCATCAATATTTCAGTACAAAGCGATGCCAACTTCATGACACACCACCGCAGTCGTTAGGCCTTCGCAACGACGACTCGTTTACCACGTCGATGCTCAACATGGTCACCGACCAGCACCTCTTCGAGTTCAAGCCCTACCCCGGTCAGCCACACCTCCCCACATCTTTAAAACTCTTCACAATACATTCACACTTCACAATACATTTAACTCACCGCAACTACCTCTCGACACCACTAACACATGTCACACATGTACCGCCAATACAGACGTGCAGCTGAATGACAGTTTCGAGCGCTCGGACTGCAGGCTGGCGACCGAACCGCAAGAGAAAGGCAGCGAGAGTCTGTTGGAGAGTGAACACAATGCGGCTCAGCAGAATTCTTTGTGCGACTCCCTGCACGACATCGAGATGAAAGACGCATTCTGACCCCACCAAACTGACTCGAGAGTTTTGGTTCCCTTTTGGCGATGAATGTGAAAGGGGATGAGAAAAGTGACATGATTTAAACCAATGTTTATTCTATGAAACAAGAAAATAAATTCGTTGCACAAGTAGTCTCTAGTCTGCCGCTGCATTTAATTGTTAAAAGGGATCGTGGAGAATATCATCGGTTAATGAACACACTAGCACGTGTTGATGTAGTCTAAGGAACACTCTAACACTCGTTATAACGTCAAATCAACAACAAGTGGCACAAAGAAGATAGTAGTGAGTCATGGCAGATTGTTGGAGTGATGAAATACGGATACTAAGGGCAGCACACCTCACATCAGCACGCCCAAAAACGATAACCAGCCCTTGCTGTGTTGCGAGTGGGACATCTGTGGGAGGTTGTGGAGAGTCATGCATGCATGCAGGAGACATGAGAGGCTGCATGGTTAGAACAAGAACACCCACCTCCGCCACGTCCTTGAAGTCAGTCCTATGACTCCTATGCATCTCGTACACTGCCACCTCCTGAGCCGGTACAGACGTTAATGAGTCAGTCAGTCAGAAAGTTGCATGCAAGCACAAGCACCCACCTCTCCCTTCTGGTCCAACAACTGTACAGTGTTGTGGTCCGCCAGCTTCCAAGCCTGCACCTTCATCACCAAGTCCGAAGGAGGTGAATGCACCTTGTCTGTGCCTGCACTCCACAACTGCGTGCGTGTGTTTGTATGTGCATGCATGTATTTGTGTATGTGTGTGTACAGAATCAAAGTGCAAAAAGGCACACTGACAGTGACGGAAGAAGATGGTTTAAGGATCAGGTTGCGATGAAACTTGTACAACACCTCTACGTCCCCTGACATCATCTTTACCTGCCAGCCACCCAATGGCAACTCCTGCAGGGTAGTTCAAACCATGCAACATCATGCAAACCATGGAAGGTCATCAGAAGTTTCAAAGAACTTATCAGTGGAACGAGACCTTTTTGTCAGAAGAGTTGAGCAGACGCACAAATTTGCCTTCCGGATCAACCTCACTGAACTGCACCACATCAGTGCTTGACGAGGTAACCTGCAAGAATGCAAGAAGTGTGTTTTATGAGTCATGTGGGGAGTGGCTACTTTCCCAAGCAAGCACCTGGAAGGAAGAAGAGACGTCACTGCTCATCTTGAGAACATCCCTGGACAACTCTGGAGTGAAGTCAAAGTCCCTGCGCTTACGCTTACGAGAACTGCCAAAGCTTAGAGATTTAGTTTCCTTCAACCTGGAAGATGGATTAAAGGTTGAAACTGCAATAAGACTCATTAAAATACCAATGCCTCACAAACCTCCCAACCAACCTGTCCTCTTCTACCTCCAACAGCTTCCTATAGGCTCCGATCTCATTGTCAAGCTTGATCTTCATGTCCATTAGGTCCCTGTACTCCAGCATCTGCTCTTCAATGGTCTTGTTGAGACCCTTGATCTGGGCATTGAGTGCTTGCACTGAGGCGTGGTGGCTCTCCTTTTCTGCCTGCAGCAACCCCTCCAGGTCATGGATCTTTGACTCATAATTCCTCACCTGCAAGGTTCAAATCACATCCACTCTTGAATTTCACCTTGAGAGGAATGAATGCAAGGCATAAGAATAGTGACTAACCAGGTCCTTGAGTCGACCAATGCTGTCAGCTTGATCTTCAGTTCGTCTCTGGAGACTCCTGATCTCACAAATGGTCTTCTCAGAGGCACCCTCACTTTGCGAAGCAGCTGCCCTCAGCTCTCCATACTGTGTGCAATGTGACTCAAGTTGCAGTAGGCTCCAATGAGTATAAATCATAAAAGCATCAAAAACCACCTTCTTCTCAAACACTGCTTCAGTCTCCATCCTCATCATGCGGATGTTCTCTTCATTCTCCTCTCGGATCTGTTGCAATGCTTCGCGCAGACGACTGTCATATTCGTCTTGAAGACGAGTGTCTGTCTCTTCAACCGCAACTCGTGAATGAGTGAATGTTTCGGTCAGCTCCTTTACAAAAAATAAATTATTAAGAAAGATGTAAATGTACTTTGACATAGCATGACAAAAGCATGACACAACCTGCTCATGCAATCGAGCCTTGAAGGCAGCATCCTCTCGAAGGCTCTGAATGCGGTTCTCCAAGTCCACCCTGTAAGGTTACAAGGGCATGAAAGTACCACCAATGATAGATAACATCCCTACCTTGCCACCGTCTCATCTTCGAGGTTCTTCTTCAGAAGACCAATTGACCTTTTCAAGACAGCTAGCTCATCGCCTACCTTCTGCTCACAAATTTTTGCAATTAAATAAATTAAGTCTCCAGTGTTTCAAAGAAGCTTATGATTGAATGCATGGTGCTTAAACCAACGTTGTATTCATCCTCCCAGTATTTCTTCTGGTTGTTGGCATCAGTGAGTTGGGAACTGATCGACAAGACATTCTTTTCTGCACTTGATAAAGCCATCTCTCTGTTCTTTAGCCTTGAAAACATTCACGAAAAGTAATTTGACTTATTTAAATACATAAACTAACATTTAACACATTATTTTATGATTTGACTCACTTGCTTCTCAAATCACTAAGTTCCGCCTTGAGGTTGTGGTTCTCTATCTGGAGACTGGCCTTCTCTTTGGAGATATCGTCCAACAGTTTTCTGGCAGTCTTCAACTCTTCCTCAAACATGTCTTTTATCTTCGAAGTATCATTTGTCACCGTGTGTTCTTGAGCACTCATAGCCTTGGTCAAGCGGCTATTCTCCATCTCCAAAGATCGAACTTTTTCGATGTATACCGCAAGACGATCATTCAACCCGGCAAGCTCATTTTTCTCCTGAAGGCGAGAAAGCACCGTTGGGGAAGAAGGTCTTCGCGAGGAATCAGGGGTTCCAACAGAGCCACTTTGTGAGGCCACTGGTGTCGAAGTTTTCATCGCATATGTCGTAGATGATGAACTCACAGACTTTTTTGAACGACTAGACATGTTTATTATTATAATTTTATTTATTCAACGGTAAACAACAATAAGTGGCAGAAACGGTTTGTATCGTATTGAAGGACCCACGCTCAAATGATCACGTGATCTTACCGGCAAAAAAACTTTTTTTATTTTCAAATATTTTATGAAAAAATAATTTATCAAAAAACATTCATAAAATTTTTGTTTGTTCATTTTTTCTATAAGCTCATCAAAAGACAACGTAACTTAATTTGCAGGATTTATTATCACACAACCTGTTGTCAGGTTCGGGGCTCATTTATCGAATTTGAATTAGTCTGTTTCTCGGTTTCCGCAGATGTGCATTAATCAATCAGTTCGTATACATTTTGAGATGGTTTCTCTAAATAGATTCTAATTTATTTTGAGATGATTTTTATTTTCCACACTCTAGGTTGGTATAAAATAAAATGTAGTAACAAAATACATAGAATAAAATAGAATACAAGAAGAAACACTACATAGATTGATGAAGTTATTCAAAAGTGTCACTTTTATTTTTATTTTTCTATACTCTCATATTTTCACTACTACGACTACTTATTAATTCAATTAAGGGGCAACTTTATGCATGCTAATTACTGCATTCCTCTGGGGAGCCACAAATCCTCTTCTCAAAAAGTATAGTAAAGGCTTCGAAAAAATTTCACAAAAAAATACTTTTTCACAAATCATTGCTGAAATCAAATTTTTAGGATCAAATAAAAAGGTACTCTTCATTAATTTTCATCAATGTATGTAAAAAATAAGTAGTTTAGAAGTTTGTACACAAATAAAAAAAAGTTTTGTAACAGATTGATTTTTAAAATAAAAAAATTCTGATGCTCAGTCTCAATTCTCCAGTATTTACTCTTTCTTTTGTTGAATCAGTGTGGCTCCTTGTTTTTCTACCTGACTCTTTCTCAAACAAGTAGGCCAATACATTGTTGCTATTCAATCATTTTTTTCATTAATTGTTTTAGACAACAGAAATACTGATACAAGTATATAACTATTTGCCAGATCTCTCCATTGCAGTGCCTGTAGTAAACTTTGGAAGTCTGGTTTTTACTGGCCTAGTTGGGCACTTACTAGGGGAAGAGGCATTGAGCAAGGGTTAAAAAATTAGCTTCCATCTGCTTCTATAACAACTGTTTTTATTAATAACATGAATTCAATAATTTTTTTTAATGTAGGCTTCTTTCATAATTATTAACCTAGTTACTTTCAGGTTCTTTCTTTGGCATGAGCTTGGTGACCTTGGGGGCGACGCTGTGCATTTGCAGCCAGGTTTAGAGAGCGCTCTTAATTTTCTCTATTCCATTCATCATTCCTTCTATGCACCAGCAGCAACAAAAAGAACCAGCTGTGATGAGTTTATAGAGGGAGTTGGGGTTTAAAGAGACTTGGTGTATAAGCAAGAATGCAGCTGTTGCATATGATGGGCTGCACCAGCACTTTATCACCAGTCCAATCTAAATATTTGTGAAGCGCTGAATAAACTGCTCAAAAGTAGCTTATAATTTTCTTTTTTTTTGAGATTAAAAAAGTATATTTGAAACATGCTTGATTTTATTGAATTCATTTTTTCGAATTTTTTGCAAGTGATTTATCATTGATCAGACCTCATTACCTTGCTCAGCCACTAATCTAATCTAATCTATTGGATGCCTGGTGACTTGAAAGATCGAGGTAAATATAGTTCAAAGCGGTGGTCAATTTCATCTTTTTAATCGCCCACCCAGCCAATCATCGAATGTCCCATTGCGGTTCACGCATAACATTAACTCCGATGCCACGCCACTCCGTGCATCGTACCATTGCAATCAATACTCTCCATAGCTTTCCCTCCTAGCTGCACATGTGAGTGCGTTTGTGTGTGTGTGTGTGTGCGCGTGTGTGTGTGTGTGTGTGTGTGTGTGTGTGTGTGTGTGTGTGTGTGTGTGTGTGTGTGTGTGTGTGTGTGTGTGTGTGTGTGTGTGTGTGTGTGTGTGTGTGTGTGTGTGTGTGTGTGTGTGTGTGTGTGTGTGTGTGTGTGTGGAAATCGGTAAAACCCCTCTCGAGTCCAGTTAGATCAGCAAGGTGAGACCATGACATTCTTTATTGAGAAAACTCGTCTTCCTGCTAATCCTCCATTGTGTGCACCAGTATCTTCGGCTGAAACCAATATTTTTGTGGTAATTAGCTTGTATTTGTTCAGCCCAGCCAGTCGCAGTATTGTTAAGCAAAATTTTTCTCGTGTACGTTTTTGAATGTTTCAAAGTTATTTTAATTATTTTGTAAAAGCGTGCTACAACGTGTTTAGGTGCCGTTGGGAAAAGCATCCAGTTTCAACTATCAATGCCAAGACTTGATAAAATCTCTTAGAAGATGAAAGCAAAAGGTAATAAAGAATAGAAAAGTAAAAAACTGGCTGATAAAACTAATAAAAACAACAGAGTTACTGTCAAAAGGAGACGATGATGATAGACAATACAGGGTGAAACGTGAACGATAAAAATGAATGCATTATATCAAAATAAGTCGATAATTGTGAAGAAACTAAATTAAAACTGCATATAAATTTTTTTTAGCTTAAAAAAATGTATACAATTTTGATTGTTCACCGTATTTGGTGCCATTTCCAGCGTTTGTCTGGATTTGCTTCAATAAAAACTATTTTTAAAAATATTTTTTTTTTAAATTCAAAAATGAAATTGGTATTTGAAAGAGATTGAAACAGAAGACGGAAGGAATATGGGATAAGCGGGGAAAGAGCTCATGAAGTAATTGACTATGTGGACAGAGGACAAAATTACAACGGAACGTTCCTATTCAACTGTGAATCATGAAGTTGAAAGGTTTTATATTCTTTTTATATTAGATTAAATTAGATTACGCCTCAAAGCTCTTCTAAATTGGTAGATCATCTTTCTAGAAGCCATATATTTTCTTCGGACTAGCTGCCTAACCAGAACGAAAAAGCATTAAAACTGGAAATATTTTCAATTTCAAAGTCGCCATGACAACCGAAGTATAATGGTGCATGGCATAGAAATGCCGGGGTAGGCAGGTTGTGGAGCATATAGGCATAATTAGACGTGTGGACGCGAGTCGTAGACTGCGTGCACGCAGGCATACAAGAGTGTACTGCCTGGGCGGACTGCAGATGTTTGAAGAAAGTTTCGAATGAGGATTTAAGTAATCCATTTTCGTGCTTTTATTAAGTTTAATTTCTTAATTTTAATCAAAAGATCAACTTCTAGTTTCCGTCATTCATCAACTTCTGGTTAAGGCTTTTGTGAGGTTTCATTGAGTGCATAAATTTTATTTTTTGATAAGGTTGAGACTGATTAGTCGTTTTTGTTAATGTTCTTTTAACCACCTCTTGGTCCACTCTCATAAACCGCAGCGAGTGTTGAAACCTTTGATGATCTTTGATAAATTGTTTAAGGATTTATATATATTTTTTGTAGAAAAAGAGTTTGAAAATTTAATTTAAGTGTAATTGACTTGAAACACTAATAAGCTAAGTGAATGAATGGCACAGCAGAACTTTCCTTTCCTTCTCGAACCTATATGGTAACCGAGGCGCTAGATGGATGGTGGTGAGGCTTACGACGTAGGTTTCCAGAAGGCTCTCCAGTCCATCCACACAAAACTCGAGCGCATCAAACAAACCTACAACAATTATTCCGACAACAACAACAACTTCACCATCAACAATAACTTTACTAACAACAACAACAACTTCAGTAGCAACATACACTATTATCACTCTGCCATTGACGACTCTTTTGACGCTGAAGTTAGCAAGTACCAGCCAGCCACCCTGCATACCGACCAGTGCACTGTGGACAACAGAAGTGCTGTTAGCGACAGCAACAACAATTACATCGACAAGTACAATTGTACCACGTTGGGCCATTGTGACAACCAAAAGCTTGGTCCGGAAGTAAAAGTTAAAACCACAATTACCACCACTGCCATCACAACTGCTACCACCACTTTCACAGCTGCTATCACCACTGTCACAGCTGCTACCACCACCACTAACGACCTTTTCACCCACTCCAACGACGCCTTCCTTAACACAACCAACAACGACAGCAACAACCTGCGAGAAATCTCACAAAACAACAAGGACATCAACAACAACTGTCCCAGCCTCACCAACAACAACTTTCAAATAAAATCCACTGCAAGCGCAACCCTCGACATCTGTAAGACTTTTGTCTGATTTAATGTAATCAAAGTATTTGTATAGCGCTGGTAAAAACTGTCCATTCTATTGAATTTAGTCTTCTTCCAAGAACATTCAATAGTTATTTATTTGTTTTATTTATTAGCAATTGATGCTCACATAGAATTTGAATTTTAATCTTCTATTTCAAACAACCATTTCTCACCTCTCCAACAGACGGCCCATTAAGAACCTTTTGTGACGTCACAAAAATCTGCTCACGTTCTGGTGCTGATAGCGTGAGTTATTACGATGTTTGCACGCCATTTATGTCTGCGAAAAATACAAACCTTGGAGATTTATCAGTTCCACCTCAAAAACCTCTCTCGCTTGTAACGTTTTCTTATAATCAAAGTTATTTGGGTTTTTTCCCCTTCATTCCGCAGTTGCCTAGATGATGTTTTATTTAATGGAATATTTTGTAATAAATTCCATAACGATCTTTCTAAAAAATACATGATATGCAAAATTTTGTTTCTTCGACATACTTCGATAAATTTTTTAAAACTCTTTAGGCCCCTTTTATTTCATTGTTCTGGTTCCTCCACTTTATTTTCCCCTTTGAAGCTGCTTCCCAGCTAGGGTCACCGATCTTATCTCGGCATCTTTAATTTCTCAAGTCGCTTATTCATCACACATAAAACGAGACGAACTATTTTTCAAATGCTTTAATGCTTGCATGTGTTGTGTTAGCTTTCCTGGCATCAGAGAATTCATATGAGTGTTCCCCAGTACGAGCTGTGTACATTGAGCTTTTATGCCATTCTTTTAGCAAATTATTTCAAGCCTGAAACTTCCAGGCCAAGGTTGCCATTCATAATTTCCACAGAAAACTTATAAAGCATATTAAATCAACTCAATCGAAAATTTGTGAAATGCATTAACCAGCCAGCAATAAAATGATAATCTAGAAGGTTTATTCAAGGTTTTGGATTATCTCATCGAAATATGCTGGGAATAATCATGGAAAACAAGTGTTATCTCTTCTAGCTAGAATAATTCTCGGCTTACACTTTCTAGCTCGTGCAGTCTTTGTTGGACAAATGGGGTAATAGGCATAAAAAATTGCTTTGAACTTTTTATTTTTATTTTTCTAGTCTTTGTTGAAGCAAATACAGGCAAACGCTGGAAATGGCACAGAACAAGGTGAAAAATCAAAATGAAAGAAAAAAAATTAAAATCAACATAGTTTGATAGCCGATTTTTTTCATTTGGAAAACAAAGAAAACTTTTAAAAGATCAATTTTCGAAGTGAGCAAGCACCGTTGTTTTTTAACCTTTTTCTCTAATTAGCTTCTGAATATTGTCGAGTACACTGTAAAAACACGATTTACTTAGATACAATTAAGATTTGAAAGACAGAATTAAGATTTTTATATAGAAAAATAAATTTTTCGTGGGCTTTCAGAAGTTTTTTTGGATATAAAGATAATTATGAAAAAATCAGTGATGAAGGCATAAAATATATTCATTCAGCTGATGAGTGAGCCAAGTTGTTTGCATTCCATCCTATATGCGCATACATATGAGTAAATCCACATTATGCAACACCGTTTGTTTACTGGCTGTAGTTTTTCCATTTGGTTTTGTAGCAAAACTTGGTCTTTTAAACAATGATAGGCTTCGTTCAATTTATGATTTCAACCGATTAAAAAGGGATTAAACGTTGTGTTATATTAACATGGTATATCACTAAACAGCGTATGAAAATATTTAGTTTAAAAAAATTAGTTACGTGAGGTCGCCATTAGAATCAATTAAAATTATCTCAATAGATGTAAAGTAAAACACGAATATACGGTACTGATTAAGTTTCATTTTAAATTGATATATTTTCATCACTTGCTGCAACCTTTTGTCTAGAAATTTTTGTTGGTTTATTGCAACTGTTTAGATGTCTAGAGCAACAAGGAGTGTTCAAAGCTTGTAAAATTTACGATAAAACCGACTGTAGCAGATTTCAATTTTTTCATTATTAAGCTAAATTACTATAATGAGCGACCATGAAATACATATTTAAAGATCTTCAAATGAGTGAATAAATCTATGATTTAAATTAAAAAAAAATTGTACATAGACCTTTATTGAATAGCGAACACCAAAGGAAGGAATCTAAGTTGTGGATATGGTTATGCTAAATTTAATTGAAAAATTTCTGAAAAAAGTGAGTCGGCTAGCACAATGAATCTTAATTTGAACAATGACTAAACATTCTGATAAGTAAATCTAAAATCATATTATCAGTTTATCTATTTTAGGAAAAAACTTTAATCCATAGAAAATGTTTAAAAATATAAAAATAATATCCCAATTTTAGGTAATTAGAAACCAGCATGTTTTGAGTGGGGCGGGCATGGACAAGAGAGAGGTTTTGATGTTGCAGAGGGAGGGACCTCAGGGCAGTCCCTTGAACAATCACCAAGGCAGGGATGGCTTTTACAACAGTGAAGATGATCAACTAAACAATGATTTTTTCTATGACGAGGAATTCAATATTCCATTTGATGCCAACCTCGTCAATGAATCATGGAACATAGGAACTTCAAAGTCGGATAGTTTCTTGTGTAAGCTCGGCAGGGATTATGATCGGAAGCAACAAAGAAATGGAAAGATTGATGATGAAGATTCAGATTCATCAGAAGCTAGTTCAGAACTCACTAACCAGCCCCTCTTTTCATCTCACAGCGAGTGTCCTGATGAGTTTGTGGTGGAAGAGCAGGGCAAAGATGATGTTTTCAAGGACGACAAGGAGTCCACCCCAGAATGGAAGAGTCCTGACAAGCAGTCCTCATGTCTGAAACAGCACTACAAGCTGTCATATGACCGAGGACCTTTCAAAATATGGTCCAGTGGAGATGAAACCATTTCCAAATCTTCCCTCGAATACTGTGGTCATCTCTCCAAGCCTGTCTCCAAGTCAACTACTCTGTCAAGAAAAGGTTTTTTTTCTCATTTTTCAAAGCTTTGCAATTAAAATTGGAAATAATTGGATCATTTATTAATAGATCATTAACGAGTCATTAAGGAACCACTAAGGAATGCACAAAGACCACCATTTCAACCATCAGATTCTGTAGCATGTGTGAGTCCAATAGATGATGATGACTTCACTATCACAAACTCACAACACGTGGGCAGACGTCTACGCAAGAAGGCAGCAATGCGCAATGGGAGGTTGACTACATGGGGCATGGTGCGGACGAGCACTTGCCAGAGGAAGGGCAGCTACAAGAAGAGAGATAAGACCACCTGGATGAACTTCAAAAGCATCCCCGAGAAAATGGAGGTGGTGAGGGTGGTTGAGGAAACTGATGAGGACTCCAGGGAGGAGTCGATGAGGCTGTACAAGAGGTTTCAGGAAAAGAGGTGTAAGGAGGATGAGTTACAAGAAAACACCCAACAAGACTTCTACAGCAACACTGCATGTGACAACAACAACACTGTATGCGACAACAACAACAACAACACAGCTTCGAGTCACTCTACCAACAGCAGTGTGCAGACTTCCCTACTCATCAACGTACCTGTTGCCATGGAAAATAAGTCTCTTCAAACCTCCCTGGTCGACAATAATGACAACCTCAACCTCAATGACAACAACAATACTAGCAGCAACAACAACAGCAAAAACAACAACACCAGTTTGAAGAGTGGCAGCAAGAGTGCAGGGAACAGCAAGGGGAGAGGCAATGACACCAGGACTCCTCTGAAGGCCTCCAACCAGCCTCGAGCCACTTCAGCCACCACCAAGCCCAGCCACAAAGGAACACCTCCTAGGGGAGTCAGGAGTGGCGTTGGCAGTAGATCTGTGGACCCCCGCAAAGAGAGCCTTTTCACCAAGCCACTGCCTGACCTCAGCTTTCTCAACAAAACCTCCCTCACCGTACCCCCCAAGAACCCCGCCAACAAAAATATCACCCACAACAATAACAATAGCAACAACAACAACAACAGCAACAACAAGTCAAGCAGGGCAGCAGTTGTGAGTGGTGATGGCGTGGGAGGCAGGAGAGCTTTGAGCAGGAGGCTGAGCAAGAGCTTGAAGAGTCTCAAGGGGGAGGGTGCCTCCAGTGACGACAAGAGCACTGCTGGAGTTTTGAAAAGTGACTCAAAAAGTGTACAGAAGGGGGTGAGGGAGGCGAGGAAGCAGGAAGGGGTGCAGGAGGAGGAGGGGGTTAGGAAGGACAGCTTGAAGAACTCCTGTGACAAGGTGCGGAAGTTGAAGTCAAAAGGCGATGCGGCCTCCCTGCATGAGAGCTCGAGCAGCTCAGGTATCGACCCGGGCACCAGCGACTCTGGAAGGCAGTCAAGTGTCTTCAACAGCTCCAAGGACGAAACTTCCAACTCCGAGTCGTCCAAGTCCTCTTTCAAGAACTCTTCCAAGTCCCACAAAACCACTTTCGCTGCAGTATTTCCTCCCCACCCCTCCGACACTCGTCCCTCCAAGCCAGCCCGAAACCTCTCCACTGAAGCACAAGAAGCTTCCACTAAAACCACCTTTGGCACGCTGTCCAGAAAAACTGACAACAAGATTAATCATTCTACAAGTAGCAACAACAAGAACAACAGCAACACCAACAGCAACACTAACACAACCAACAACAACAACAACACCAGTAACACCAACAACAACAGCAGCAACAGCAGGATGGTGAGGAAGGGGAGTGCACCCTGTCACAAGCCTGCCAAGTCGATCCTCATAAAGAACAAGAGCGCCACCCGCTCCTCTTCCGCCAGCTTCAACAACAACAACAACAACAACACCGAATCTTGTAACAACAACATCAACAATAATGACTCTTGCAACAACAGCAACACCAACAAGGTTACCATAAAGCTTTTACAAGACAACAGCAGCCCTGTCGCCACACCGACAAGGCAAAGACCCATCTCAATGCCCGACCCTTGCCTCATCGGCTTCATCGACGATGATGATGACATCTTCACGCTTCATAACAACAACACTACCACCACTACCACCACCACCACCACCATCACCACCACCAGCAACAATGGCAACAACAACACCAGTTACGCCATCAGCAGTGTCACAACGCCGCAGAGAGACATAGTGAATGGCAGCACGGACGAAAAGGCTCACCAGCAGAGTCTGTGCATGAGTTACGAGCTCACCAAGGAGTTCGACCCACTGTGGCAGGCTGGAGGGGAGGAGAGTAGTGGAGACGAGAGGACCCTGGAGAAAGGTCTAGAAGACTCTGAAGATGAAGACATGCAGGCCAAGCAGGAGCGCTTTAGAGCCAAGAAGAGCGTCAGCTTCTCCGAGAAGATCCTCTACCACCCCACCTGCATCCAGCCCAGCCCTCTCGACTCCCCACGCTCTCCCACCGTGTCTTCCCCATCCTCCCTCTCCCCTCTCTTCCCTCCAACGCCCTCCAAACAGCCTCCCACCAACGCCGAAGAAAACACGAGTAAGTTCTGAGTCTTTCATGCGTGCTCGCTGAGAACGGATTTTAATCTTCTTCGAACGCAATTCACTTTTACCCATGCGCTTAACTATTACTTCCTCCACGGCCCTGGCAAATGTTTTTAATGCGCCTCACTACGTCATCCCGTGCATGCATGTCGCTGTGACGCAATCGTTCTTGATGGAGTGATGGAATTGTGACATCATTTTTGTCAATTTCAGCACCTCTGACCCTTCCAGAAGCCGTCAAGCAAGATAAGGAACGTCTCTCTAGCGAAAATAACGTAAACAATAAAAACAATAACAATAACATCAATAGCTCTCCTTCTTTGTCTCCTGAGATGAATCCGAACAACGCCATCAATAAGAGCAACATTGACACTAACGAAAACAACATCAACATCAACATTAGCGAAAAAAACAACGACATCAACATTAGCAACACCAGCAACGAAAATAACGACAACATCAACAAAGACGTCGACAACAAACTCCCCACCAATGAAAAAAGTGACGACGATGGCGACAATGATGAGGACGATGACGACGACGATGGCCTCCCTCCAGTGCACTTCCAAGTCTCCCTCTCCTCCTCATCCTCTCTCTCCGACCTGGAACACTCCACCTCCCTCTCCGCCTTCCACCTCCAACACAAGCAAGGTACCTCATGACTTATGCATTCATGCACGTTGTTCTGTCTTCCTTATAATCCTCCTTATTTTATTCCTCATTATCTTTTCCTACTTTTTTCTTTTTTCTTTTTTTTCTATTCTTGTTCATCTTCCTCTTCCTCATCCTTCTTTATCCACCACCTGCCTCCACATGCCGATATGCCACCACGACACAGCTCTGTGACAGCTTCTCAATCAATATTAAAAATCAATTCCTTCACTTCTTCATGCACCCAGTCGTTGTCACATTTCTTCTTCAAACATTTCTTTTTTTATTCTGCAATAATCTTTTTATTCTTTTTCATCACGATCATCATCGTCTCCTATTTTCTTCATTATCATCATTATTTTTGTATATTTTCTTCTTTTTCTTTTTTTTCATCGTCATCATTTTTTTTTCTTCTTCTTTTCCTTCTTCCTCTTCCTCTTCTTCTTCCGCTTCCTCTTCCTTTTTCTCTTCATCACCACCACATCCACTCTTTAGACCTGGCTATGGATGTAGTGAAGGCAGTTCGTTGCCTCCTCAAGTCTCTCTCAAAAGCCAACGACCCCATCGCCAGGGTAAGCTCCTTCTCTTCCTTCTCATTCTTTTTTTATTATTTTTTTTCACCTTTCTCCTGCTTTTTTTCTTTTTCCTTCTTCTCTTCCTCCTTCTCCTCTTCATTTTCCTCCTCCTCCTCAGATGAAGATGTGCAGTACAGTGGAGAGTCCAGGCATGGGATGTTTGGTGTTGGACCACCTGTGTCCTCCCCTGCTGGCGCTGGTGCTTGACGGCATCAAGAGCAGCGTGCCCTCCCTTTTCGGAAAGGTCCGCAACACCCCCTGCAAGTTCTTCGAAGAGTCCGTCAAGGACGGTGAGTCGTCGTGCTGCCAAGAGGGATTGTGGTGGCGGTGTTGTGGTGGAGGTGATGTGGTGGAGGTGTTGTGGTGGAGGTGTTGTGGTGGAGGTGTTGTGGTGGAGGTGTTGTGGTGGAGGTGTTGTGGTGGAGGTGTTGTGGTGGAGGTGTTGTAGTGGAGGTGTTATGGTGGGAGGTGTTGTGGTGGAGGTGTTATGGTGGGAGGTGTTGTGGTGAAGCTGTTGAGATGAATAAGGATGTAAATGTCATGTTGGTGGAAGTAACAATGGAGTTTTTTGACAACCACTGCCACTTCTTCACAGATAATTCATTTATCATTGTGACAGACGAGGCTTTCAGGAGTCTGCAGCAGATGACCACCCATGCCTGCGAACTCACCTTCCTCACCAACCAGTGGCTCAAGTTCAACGCCTATCTCTTTGCTCTGCTCAAGTGGGTGCTCTGTTGTGGCAGTGGAGGGATTGTTGTGGTGGTGTTGCGGTATTGTTGTGAGTGGTAGTGGTGGCGTTGTGGTGGTGGCAGCAGCGGTGTTAACTGTGGCAGCAGCAGTGGTGGTATGAGTGGCTCTGGGAGGCAAGGGCCTAACTAAATTTTAAATACGTGCAAAGATATGTAACGCAAGAGAAGATATAAAATGCAAAAACAACACAACAGTTTGAAGCTAATGGACAAGTGGTTCTGGTCAGTGCTAAACAACAAGACACTGCTGCACAGGCACTACAACCACAACTCCTTCCTGCAACTTTGCTGCCATGAACTCCACAACGTCCACACCAACAAAGACAGTATCAACAACAACAGTATTAACAAAAACAACACCAACAACGACAAGTCCACAGGCGAATGCTTGCACCTCATCAGCAAGGTGTTGTCCTCGTTGCGACTGCTGTGTGAGGTGCCCTTCTGCCTCGAGTATGACTTCGAGGTGCGTCTGGTGGAGCAGCGTAGGCAGGCGCACATGGCCAAGCAGCTCTTGCACCGCCACATGTCCCTCTCTTCTTACAACGACTGCCTTTCTCGCCTTCCTCTCACTCCCAGTGGCACTTCAGAAAACGATGACAGACTGTTTGACGCCAGGGCGGACAGAGCTGTTGGCAGTAAGGTGACCACGCAGTCGTTGTGTCTGGACCACAGCAAGCACAGCCTCACCTCCACCAGCGATGGTAGCTTCCACAACTGCGGCCTTCGGAAGGGCGCCCTGGAGAGCCTCGACGAAAACTCTTCGGTGCTCTTCTGGACCTCCAACGACTTCTGCAACTTCACTAAGAACATGCTGCAAAGGAACCACCACAAGAACTTTCAAAAAGCTCATCACAACAACAACAACCAAAATGGCCAACACCAGAGCCACCAGGCCTGCACCACAGACCCCTTGAGAACATCCTCGGGAGAGAGACAGGAGAGCAGTGGCAGTGGCAGCAGCTTCAGCGAGCTGCTCAAAAACTACACAGGTATCACCCTGCACCAACCTCCCCTCTCCTCCACCCCCATCATCAAACACTACAAACAACGTATCAACTCCAACAAACGATCCTCTTTGGACAAGCAACAAAAACTTCAGAAACAACTACAACAACAACCACAGCAACGGCAGGATAAAATGTCGAACAGCTTCCTGCAGTCTTGTGGCTTGAAGATCGTTGATGCCTTTGATAAACTTCTCTTGAACGAAGCACCAACACAAATCTCCAACGACAACAATAACAACAGCAATAAAACTCACATTAACAATCAAACTAACCCCAACACCAGCATTAACAAAACAAACAGCAAAACCAATAGAAGCAAAGAAAGCAATAACGCTGACGATGACAACGAAGCCTCAAAGCCCACGCAATCGAGCAAGCAGGAGTTGAGGTCTGTTGTTGCTTCATGCCCTCAAAACATGCCTCCTCCAACCACTCTCATTTATCCACCCTCCATCTACCATCATCATCACTGCCACCACCACACCACCACGCCACACCACACCACCACGCCACACCACACCACACCACTACATAACAGGACGGCTTTATGCGACCACCAGGCAGACGACAACGACTTTCTCTCCTTCCGCAAGGGCAGCAACATCACCGTGCTCACCAACCTCGAAGGTCCTTTGTGCCTCTGTCGCCATGGAAACAGGGATGGGCTGGTTCACAAAGCATGCTTAAGTGAGGCTTTTAAAAGTGGATTCAACGAGTGATCTGTTCATCTCCCGCTCACCAACACCGTGCACCCCATTGACCTTTCCTTCTGCTTGTCTTTTCAATGTGTCTCTTTCCACTTTCCCTGTTGCCTTCTATTCCATCCTCTTCGTTTCTCTTCTTTTCCTTCTTATTTCTTTCTACTTGTGTCTTCCTCTCTCCTCTATTCTCCACACCTTTCAAACGATGGTAATCTTGTTTGGCTTCTTTTGTGTATTAGAGTTTCCATCTCAATGTTATACCAGTATGCACGCAGACATTCATTTAACCATGTGCATTCTTTACACCTGTTCTTCGGAATTTAATTATTGTTTAATTGTGCGCTACACAAGCTGTTATACCAACCAGTCCTTTACGATACAAGTACCAACTAGTCTGTGCATGTACACGTGTATGCATGTATGTACGTTTGAGTTTTTAATCCACTTTTGAGTTGTTGCTGTTTTGAAGACATTTGGAGGCGTTTAAAGGTGGAAAAGTAAAAAGTGAACTTACAGCGGTCCCACCAAGCAGTCAGCACTTGTCAGTCCTTTTGATGCTTTTGATTATTTATCTTTTGTTGCTTCAGCATTTCAACGTTTTATCGCCCACAACCTTTTGTTGCTACCTTCTCTTTTGTCCACTCAACCGCCTCAACACACCACCAACATTCTCAACTCATTTTTGTTTAATCTTTTGTTTCATCACCAACCACGCCACCATCACCTACCACGCCACCATCACCTACCACGCCACCATCACCTACCACGCCACCATCACCTACCACGCCACCATCACCTACCACGCCACCATCACCTACCACGCCACCATCACCTACCACGCCACCATCACCTACCACGCCACCATCACTTACCACACCACCATCACCTACCACGCCACCATCACCTACCACGCCACCATCACCTACCACGCCACCATCACTTACCACGCCACCATTAGCCACCAGCTTGGTCGCTGATGACTTTGATTGGATGCTTGTTTCATCACGTGTTTTCCTTTTAATGTCGCTTCAAAATTCGTTCGTCACTGACTTCAAAAGACAATCTCCGAACAACTTTTTTTTTCACAAAATGATATTTTGTTTTTAACTCTGAGGACTTTTGCTGCATCGTCAATTCACCCACAACTATCTTCTTAACTTCCATCTTCAGTCCACGTGTGTGCACACATCACTACGTCTGCCCACTTTTGGTAGTGCAGCTGGTGTGGGGGTTTGTGTTCGCATCAAAATGTGACTGTTTTGCGCGTTTGCAGCAAAACAAAATCATTTTTGACCTTTCGAAGCACTCGACAGACCCCTTCACCAGCGATGTAACACCAGCCTCCATTGGTGCACAGGCAAGATCTTCAACGCGAGGAAGTGATGGAAGCTTAGTTGCAACGTACGCAAACTGTTACTCGCGAATGACTGTTGCAGGTCTCCAGTATTCTTTGCTTTTGAGTGGACTTTGCAGCCCACGTGAGCTTGCATGCGGAAACCCGTTGCACCTTCGCGTGAGCCATCGCTGTGTTTCCTGACTGCCACCACTTCGTCGTTATTAGTCGCCATTCTCCACAAAGTTATGGACTCAACACCACGCCTGCCAGTAATTGCACCCTGTATCTCTAAGTATTCATGGCCCGCCATGTAGCTAAGTATTCTTTGCATTCAAACGGCTTTAACCTCATTGGTTCCATAAACGCAGTAAATATCATTTCACTATCTTCTGTCTGTTGTAGATGGATGGAGGAGGGCGCATGCGCGAATGATATTACTCTGGCGCCTTGCAGGGCATTCGGGCGTGCAAGCATCATTTGAAGTTTCAAATACACAACAAACTCGTCAAAGTCTTCAAAATTTATTCAATTAAATTTTTTGATAATCATTGTTTTATAATACAACTGACTATCTTGAAGTTCGTCAACCACTTATCTAACCCCCCAGAACCACCGTAGCCACACCATGACAAGCACTTCACACCAAGGCAACTACTTCACACCAAAACAACCACCACCATGACAACCACAAAATTCATGACCGCTTCTGCTTCTTTTTCATCTCCATCTTCTTCTTCATGCTCTGGTGCTTCAGAGCTCTCTGCCTCATCTCTACCCTCTTCTCCTTCCTCTTGGCTGTGTACAAGTCCTGCAGTCGCTTCATCATCTCTGAAACCTGCGTGGTGGTGTGGTGTGGTTAGTGTGGCGAAGGATGGTGGTTATTGCAACAAAAATTGTGGTGTAGTAAAAGATGGTGAAGTAAGTGTGGGGAGGGATAGTGGTGAGAGGCGATTAGTGAAATGGCTTAGTGTTCAACAAACCTTCCTCTCCTTGGCATCCTTCACAACGGCCAGCCTCTTGACGCTGTCCACAATCCTCGCCTGCGCCTTGGGCTTGAGCTTGAAGGGCAGTTCTTTCTGCAGAGACCTGGGTATTGATAGTGGAGCCGCTTCCTTCTGCTTCCTCTCGATCGGCTGTGCCAGTGGTGGAAGAGTCAATGAACTTATGAAGTCTCCACCAAACTACCATACCATCATACCACCACGCCGCCGCTATACATTATACCACTATACAACCCCACCACTACACCGGGAGACTACTACACACCTACCCAACTATACAAGGCACCACACACTGCACCGACCTTATAGAGACTGTCTTCCTGCGGAGTCCTTCTAAGGTTTCTCTCCCTCCTAACCTCTCCTGCGGTCCTCATGCCTCTCCAGGCATCCCTGTCCTTGCAGGGCAGCAAGAGGTTGACGACTGGGTTGTAGAACTGCGGGATGGTGCTCCTGCACCAAGTCCTCATGAAGACGATGTCTGTGGTGCAGTGGTGCGTAAAAGACATTTTTGGATGCAACCAACTTTTTATCCGAAAGCCCTCTATGTGAACACAACTAACACATTTTGGCCACACCACACACACACACACACACACACACACACACACACACACACACACACACACACACACACACACACACACACACACACACACACACACACACACACACACACACACACACACACACACACACACACACACACACACACACACACACACACACACACACACACACACACACACACACACACACACACACACACACACACACACACACACACACACACACACACACACACACACACACACACACACACACACACACACACACACACACACACACACACACACACACACACACACACACACACACACACACACACACACACACACACACACACACACACACACACACACACACACACACACACACACACACACACACACACACACACACACACACACACACACACACACACACACACACACACACACACACACACACACACACACACACACACACACACACACACACACACACACACACACACACACACACACACACACACACACACACACACACACACACACACACACACACACACACACACACACACACACACACACACACACACACACACACACACACACACACACACACACACACACACACACACACCACACCACACCACACAACACACACATACACACACACACACACACACACACACACACACACACACACACACACACACACACACACACACACACACACACACACACACACACACACACACACACACACACACACACACACACACACACACACACACACACACACACACACACACACACACACACACACACACACACACACACACACACACACACACACACACACACACACACACACACACACACACACACACACACACACACACACACACACACACACACACACACACACACACACACACACACACACACACACACACACACACACACACACACACACACACACACACACACACACACACACACACACACACACACACACACACACACACACACACACACACACACACACACACACACACACACACACACACACACACACACACACACACACACACACACACACACACACACACACACACACACACACACACACACACACACACACACACACACACACACACACACACACACACACACACACACACACACACACACACACACACACACACACACACACACACACACACACACACACACACACACACACACACTAAACCACACCACACCACACAACACACACACCTTTCATGAGAATCTTGTCCTCGAAGGTGGCTCTGAAGCTGCCAGGAGGCACTGAGGTGTCTATCTTGTGCTTCTTGAGAATCGTCGATGCCTCCTTCACTGACTTCTTCACCTGCGAATGATGGAGGAGGGCGAGGATGAAAAGGATGAAAAGAAAAAAGAAGAAAAAAAGAAAAAGGAGGAAAAAACCTGTCCTCGGATGCCACTGACGGTCCTCAGACAGGCGTTAGTGAACTTGGCGACCTCCAGTTCAGAATTGAACATATCCTGCGTGGTAACGTGCTCAGATGTACCACACAAAAATACGTAAAAACACAAAGGAAAACAGACACACACACACACACACACACACACACACACACACACACACACACACACACACACACACACACACACACACACACACACACACACACAACACACACACCCACACACACACACACACACACACACACACACACACACACACACACACACACACACACACACACACACACGCACACACACGCACACACACACACAACAAACCTTGATGAAAGCGGTGTTACGATGGATGAGAAAGGGGTGTCCAATCAACTTGAGTTTTTTGACGATCGATATGGCGTTATCTGATTGGCTGACTACTCCCATGCCAGCCAATCGGAACTCTTTCTGCAAGCCACGTGAATAAAGAACAATTAATGAAGTTGGTTATCAAGTTGAAAAGTTATAACTTGAAGAGTTGTCAATGATTGAAGGAGTGCAATGGCGAGTGACCAACTGTTTCGCTGGAAAGGGTCTGAACAGCCACCACTCCTGTCTTATCCGGTGTGATGGGACCTGAAAGAAGAAAGAGAATGAAACCATCCACCTCCGACACGTCCACCACCTTCATTCACAACTCCCTGTCTCCAACAACTTTAACACCTCCCCACCCACCCCAGAAGGTGGCTTGGCAGTGGAAGTGGGGGGGTGTGTACTTGCAGAACCTGTTGCGGCCGTTGTGGTCGGGAATGGAGAAGGTGGGCAGGGTCTGGAAGCGCCTCCAGCCAATGGAAAGCACCAGAGGGTCTCCCGACTTGAGGATTCTCTTGTACCACCGATGCACCTTCATCGTCACCGTCACCAGGCCGATGTTCTGCTCTGAGGCCAGAAGGCCCCCTAGCACCACGGGGTACGAAGCGTCAAAGTTGCGCACGAACTCGCAAGGAAAGGCGTCCACCTGCACACGTACGTACGTGCCTGGGCGGTATCCCTCAAACGCCACCCGCTGCGCCTCGCTTACTGAGTCGAACTCCGACCGGTTCAACTGCGCCGGTGATGTAAGAAATAATTGAAAGGGCTATTTAAATGCCATCATCATTTTTATCATCTTTTTCTTCATCACAAACCTCAGCCAGTTTAGCCATTTCTTCCTTCTGTTGTTCAAAGAGAGTTTTCTCTGTCAAATGGTGACAAAGATAACCAATTATTAAGCAATAAGTGGCACCACACCACATCACACCACAGCACAGCACACCACACCACATCACACCACACCACACCACACCACACCACACCACACCACACCACATCACACCACACCACACCACACCACATCACACCACACCACACCACACCACATCACACCACATCACACCACAGCACACCACACCACATCACACCACACCACACCACATCACACCACACCACACCACACCACACCACACCACACCACACCACAGCACACCACACCACACCACACCACACTACACCACACCACACCACACCACACCACACCACACCACACCACACCACACAGCGCCATACCATACCACACCACACCACACAACGCCATACCATACCACACCACACCATACTACATCATACCATACCAACCCTACCACCTCCACTATCCACTCCGTTGATGGCCTCGAAGAGCTCCCTCTGACGAGCCTTGCGCACCAACAACTTCGCCTTCATCCTCCTCTCTCGCCTCTCCTCCGGAGTCTCTTTGCGCCCTGAGTGGTGACACATGATTGGGTGTTAAAATAGTGATGCGTGATTGTGTATTCGAATGATATCACGTGATTGAATGTTCAAATGGTGATGAATGAATCCAAAGGAAGTAGAATCAAGGAAGTAGAATCAAGCTACTTTTTTCTGCTTCATCTTCGTCTTCATTTTCACTGCCTCCTTCCCCTTCTTCATCATCGTCGTCGTCGTCGTCGTCACTGAAATCGTCATTATCATCGTCTTCTTGTTCTTCATTCTGCTTCCTGTTAGCTGTTTGAGGTGATTATTTGTGATACTCTAATCTAAGCTAATCTAATCTAATCTAATCTAATCAAATCAGTTGTATAGCGCTGATTCCACGCTGTTCAAGAGCGCTCCGCTATGAACTGTTTAAACAACAATGTTTTGAGGGCTTTACGAAAACAAAATAGAGAAGTAATAGAGGTAAGATATATGATAGGTGATGCACTAACAATTTGAAACAATAACTTTAGAGTCACACAGTGAAAATTAAAAAAAAAAGTGAGCATGAAACCAACAACAATGAAATAAAGAGAAAATAAAACCAACAATAAAACAAAGAAACAACAGCGACAAAGAAGAACCAACAGCAACACACCGTCATCTCTCTGGAGCACCTTAGCGGCATCCTCGTCATCGTTCCACTCCCCCGCCGTGAACATCGTCCGCACTCGCTCCACCTCCTGTCAACGCATGCAACCGTGCTACAACATGGTGCGATGTACAAGGCACACCAGGGCTACAATCATCAGTCATATACGCAGACAACATAGGAAGTTTAGCAGGTTGTAGAATATTATCCACCTCCAACACGTCCTTCTCGTCGCAGTTTTTCACGTTACTCTGCATGGAGTATTCAGCGTGTTTCCTCGAAGTCTTGAAGCCAGATTCTGCCTTTTTGACTGACTTGAGGAAGCCAAACACATTCTCCTCCTCCTCTTCCTCTTCCTCTCTGTCCTCTTGCAGCCTCTTCTTCGTGTCTGTTGTGGAAATAATAATAATAATAATAATATGATGATGATGATGATAATAATAATAATAATAATAATAATAATAATAATAATAATAATAATAATAATAATAATAATAATAATAATAATAATAATAATAATAATAATAATAATAATAATAATAATAATAATAATAATAATAATAATAATAATAATAATAATAATAATAATAATAATGACGTTGTATAAAAAAAAAGAAAAAAAAAGAAGAAAAAGAAAAAGATGATGATGAGTTTCCTGCCACCTCCATAGATGACGTGCTGCATGGAGTGATGCTTGTGCAGTCGATGCAGGAAGCCTCGGATGCCCTTTTCTCGCAAGTTGCTTTTCCACCGCCCTTGTCCTGTGCGTATATATATATATATATATATATATATATATATATATATATATATATATATATATATATATATATATATATATATATATATATATATATATATATATATATATGTGTGTGTGTTTAAAAAAATTAAATTAAAAAATTCACCATCCATTTCCTTTTCATCTCCAGAATTTGCTTCATCATCACCCTCGTCCATATTCTCATCTTCGTAATCACCATCCCCATTGTCATCATCAGCTTCTTCGTCTTCCTCATCATCCTCTTGGTCCTCCTCATCATCCTCTTGGTCCTCCTCATCACCACTGCCATACGACATCCTTCCCCAAGGTTTTTCTTCATTCTTCTCATCCACATCCATGTCCTCTGCATTCTCCTCGTCACCACTTCCCTCCATATTTCCATCCTCGTCCTCTTCCTCCTCTTCTTCCTCTTCATCACCTTTACTGAACACCTATAATTGAATATGTTGTACGTTGGTAAATATTTTGTTCACCCATTATCACTCACCCTCTTCTCTTCACCACAACTAAAACCTCACACAGCAACCATGTAGAAACCACTTAGCAGCATCACACAGCAACCACACAGCACCTTTGTAACATCACGTAGCAAACATACATAGCAACCTCACACAGCACCTTTGTAACATCACGTAGCAAACATACATAGCAACCTCACACAGCACCTTTGTAACATCACGTAGCAAACATACATAGCAACCTCACACAGCACCTGCAGGTGGGCATTGTGTAGCTTTTCCTCCAGATTGCCCTGCACAGACCTCATCGACTTCATCAACTCCGCCACCCCATCCGACCTCTGCAGTGTATGTCACGTGAGTTAATGCGACCACTTGATTGGCTGCTCGATGAGTGCATGTTGAATAGCTGCATGCACGCTCATGACTTTTTGTATGGAAAGCTATGAACAACCATGAACGCATACAACAACAAACAGCATACAAATGAAGGAATAACAAACAACATACAATACAGCAATAACAAACATACAAATAAAGCAAAAACGACACACATTTTGGTTGTTGTTGAAGGCCTGGTTGAGGACGGTGTTGATGTAGATGGCATCCTGGTCCACCATCACTCCTCCCACCTCGCACATCGGAGCGTACAACAGCCTGCAGTCACGTCTCATGGTCACACTCTTCATCATTACCAACCACAAACTACCAACCAGAAACAACCACTACCAATCACAACTAGCCACCAGCATCAGCACAGCGCACCTTTCTTGTTCGTTGAGGGAGCGCTTCTTGAGTTGCTCAGGCAGAGGACAGGGGTCCTCGAGGGCACTCACCTCCGAGACGCACTGGTCTCCTACCCCTGTGGTAGTGGTGGCAGCGTGAAATCTCATTCATAATTGATAAAACAGATTAGTGGCTTCATGCAGGTGTGAGTGATGGTGCCTGTTTCATCATGGAGCATGAGTGAGGGAGGCTGACCTGGGATGTGGACGACACACTTGTCCTTGAAGTGAGTGCCTCTGACATAGCCGTAGAAGCACACCCTGCGGTCCACCTTACCGTTGCGCCGAACCTCTTCCGGGTCCGTTACGTCCTCCATCCTGCATATGTGTGGTTGTGTACTGTGGTGTGAAGAAGATTCACACTTCACAGGCAGCCACCACCCACCGGTCGACAAGCACATAAGGATGTGAAGAGCGCCAGAGAAGGGGTCGGTACTTGATGACGCTGATGAATCGACCCAGGTTCTTCACCTCCGACTTCATGTACGAGCCATTTATAATGCCTGACAAGTAAAACAGCTTGGCTCCCTGTTGATGGGTGGAGTAAAAAAAATGCACAAAAAAGTGATTGTGCTCAAACACTTCAATATTGGAAAAAAAAACAACACCACACCTTTCAACCTGACTACACCACACTGCATCACACCACACCACACCACACTACACTACACCACATCCCATCACACTACAGTACACCACCCACAGGGTACACGTCCTTCCAGAAGCGGTCCTTGAGAATCTTTTTGGTCTTTTTGAGCTTCTTGTTTTGGTTGAACGAGTCCAGATGGGTCAACACTCCTAGCACCTTTGAAAGAAAATTGTGACAATGTGTGTAAGTGACAGTGGGTCGTGGTGTTGGTAGTGGCCTTGAAGCTCATCAGGGTTAAATGCCACTAATAATGCTCATCATTGTATTGTATTGTTGTTGTTTTGAAAGAACATTAGGTAACCTTCATTTCACCATGGCTTTTTGCAATGTGTAGAAACTCAAAGATTTCCATTTCAAAACCAAAGCTTGCATCAACCATCAGAAGAACCTGCAAGGAAATGCCTTTCTTCACAGTTTGCTTGCATTTTATTTGAAAATAAAATGATGATTGAATAATAAGTAGTGTGAGTTGTGTAGTGCACTCACCAGGTCAGCAATTTTTGCTACATCGATCATGCAGTTGATGTCATTGTTGCACTCAATGAAAGTCAGACGCTGCTTCTTGCCTGGGTGGTGGGAAATAATATTTTCGTAGAAATTGTTCAACAAGGCAGCACCAAACATTGTAAAAGTGTTTATGAAGCTTTTGAACAAAAGAAGTTGAACTGACTGTTGACAATGGTGATGGGCCCATTGATGGTTGAAACTTTTTTCTTGACAAAGTTCCTAATGAGACAAGTGATGAGTGTGCTCTTGCCCACCTTAGGAGGTCCTACGACAGCCACCACTACAGGAGGTGGCACCACACTTGTCCTGTCCACCAGTGGCTGGTGGAACTTCCTTTCTTTCACATCCGCTGCCCTTCGGATCAATGAGGATTTATAAGATTACAAAAACCGGTTTTTTTTCTTGTGATTAAATGTTGAAAAAATAGTAAAGCATGCAGAAAACTACCTTCTTACGGCTCTTTCAGTCTTTTTGATTGAATTGAATGTAAAGGCTTTGGGATTTTTTGTTTCCACATTTTTCTTCGCTTTTTTATTGAGTTTCGCTCCAGCTTGTTTCTTTCTATGAGGCTTTTTGTTATCGTCTTGATCCATTTTCAAAAAAGTATAGCAAGTGTTTATATCTTATCAGAGAATTTCTAAATGCACATGCGGCTCAAATGAAAATTGTAATGAAAAATGAACTTCTTGTAAAAAAGTTATTGAAAGTATTCATAAAAACTATAAAAACAGTCTAGTAAAAATATTATTTAATTTAAAAAAAAGTTTTAATTAAAAAGTATATTTATAAACTTACTATATCCTAACACCTACTATGTTAGACTCCAAGATATAATTCTCTGTCCAGACTTCCTGTATTCGATATGGCCAAATCGATCTTCATCACCGGTTGTAGCAGAGGGTTGGGTTTGGAGATGGTGAAGCAGTATGTGACCTGTTCTAGCAAACCCCAACATGTGTTTGCAACCTGTCGCAACGTCGAAAAAGCAACGGTAGTATTATCATTTATTTTTTGAAAGTTATAAAGAATGCCAAAAATATCAATATCAACATAAAAATGGGTTTTAGAAAAGCATTCAAAATGTTAAACATTTTTACAGGAACTTTCAAAATTGGCAAAAGAGTATCCCGAAATACACTTGAGATCATTGGGTATGATCAACAAACCTATATTTTTCCACCAAATTTTAAATTTAAATTTCACTTCTACTGAATTTTTTTTAAAGATACAACTGACGAGGCAGCTTACCCTGAATTGGTGAAGTGGGTGGGTGGAATCGTTGGTGAAGATGGACTCAACTTGCTGATCAACAATGCTGGAATTATGAATAGAGATAACCTTGAATCAGTTGATTCGGAATCTTTGATAGAGCATTTCAAGACGAATACTATTGCTCCACTAATGCTCACCAAAGTAAATACTATTTTCTCATTTTTCAAATGAATACTTCTGAAGCTTATTTTTTATAAATAATTTCAACAACACCCAGACTTTCTTGCCATTGTTGAAAAAGGCAGCGCTAAAGGCGGGAGGAGCAAATGGCTCTTTCAGTTCTAGCAAGGCCACTGTTGTCAACATGTCCACCAAGATGGGATCGATCAGTGACAATGGAAGCTCAAACATGTATGGCTACCGTATCAGCAAGGTACTCAAAAAGTACACCCAGCTTCCACTGATTTTTGATGGTGTGATTTTGATAAAAATATAAACTACCATTCACTGAACAAAATGTTGCAACCTCAGGTGGCTTTGAACATGGCCTCGAAGAGTCTTTCCATAGACCTGGGCAAGGAGGGCATCCTGGTGACAGCATTGCACCCAGGGTGGGTGAGGACTGACATGGGAGGACAGGGAGGCCTGCTGGACGTTCCAACCAGTGTGAAGCACCTTCTGCAGACCATTGGCTCTCTGAAGAAGGAGCAGAGGGGAGCTTTCCTCAACTATGATGGTACCACCATTCCATGGTGAAGCTTGAACCGTGGTGAAAAGTGCCAATGCTCTGGTGTTAAAACTTGGTTTTTTTTTATAGTTTTCATACTTTTTTTGTAGTTCTAACTTGTTTTATTTTTTCTAATAACATATTTCACTAGTTGAAAGTGAGGCCAAAATGTCGCCTGTAGCCTATTGGTTAGCCAGCTCGCCTGTGGAGCGTGAAGCTCTAGGTTCGATTCCTTACTAACCTCAGGTTTCATTTTTTAAATCTGTAACATAAGTACAGGCGCCGAGTTAGTGTATCTCTCTCACCTAGTAGCCCAACGGTGAGTAAAACCGTTCCTCTGAAGCGTCTTTGAACGTTTACACCAAAGGAGTTTCAAAATGCATTGATTTGACATATGAGTTATTCGAAGTATGAGAATTTAGGAATAAAAATGAACCCGATGCCTTCATGAAAATAAAGATCGTGGGAATAAATAAACTTTTTAAAATTTTATTTAAAAATCAAGGGTGAGTGGTCTTGGACCTAGAGGCTCATATACTTCTTTCACGTTCTCGCAATGCTCTTTAAGCGTCGAATGAGCAATACCAACAGTTGATCAAACTATTCAAGTTTCGAATACAAACAGGTAAAAAACATCAATATATACAATAAATTGATGGTGAGAAAAAAATCTGAATGGTCTGAAATACTTAAATGAATCGAAGGCGCTCTATCATGATTGTCTGAAGTTCGTCTCTCAAAAAAGTTATTAGGTAGGAACTTTCTCAATAAAAGTTTTCATTAAGTAAAATTAAGTTATAAACATTGGCCTTATGGTTTAGGCAGGTTGCACACATAAAATCACAGTCTGTAGTACTAAAGGTTGCCTGCTCTATCGAAGGAGGCCTCTACTTGGAGGCAGGAGGACTGCCTGGGGAAGAGTGTGCTTTTGCCTTGAAGACTAGCGTGTTCTTCCCTTGGGGGGCCTTTCGGAGGGTGGGGAAGACGGTTTCCGCTGAAGTGTTTGTTTGCCCAGAAGTTGGTACGGGAGCATTGTGAAGAGGAGACTGAGAAGGACTGGCCTTGAACTCAGTGGAGTTTTTGGAGGTAGCAGTGGTGTCTGAGTTGCTTTTGACAAAGTTCGCAGTGTTATTTTTTTGTTGTTTGCTAAGACCGTTGTAGTTGGACTGGATATTCGAAATCTGACCTGTTTCACTGACGCCTTTGGAGTTGTGACTACTGGGAGAAGTCACTCTGTTATTAGTCAAAAATGTTTTTGGCGAAGTTACAGGATTTGACCTTGGTACGTGATTTGTGAAATTTTTAGAAAGAGTCGAAACGGTGTTTGTGTTGTTTTGGGTGGTTTTTGTTTGGTTGTTGAGCTGGTCCTTGATGGCCTGGTGAGATGCTGTCTGCAGTGTGAACTTCGAAGGTTCGGACTTTCGCGTGTTGTTTCCATTCACTAGAGGAACACCTTTCGTCGGCGAAGAGACGGGAGTTTTAGAAGGGGACGAGACAGGAGCTTTAGGCGGAGGTGAAGCGGAGGATTTAGGAGGAGGTGAAGAAAAAGTTTTCTTATTGGGTGGGACATTCGTGGACTTGGATGGTGCCCACACGGAAGCTTTGGCAGGATTGTGCAGAGAAGCCGTGTTTGAAGAGGTGGAATTAGAGATGGCGGAAGAGTTTTTGTTTTTGATCAGGGTGTTCCCAGCGCTGTAGAGCATGGATGAGCCTGCAGAAGGCTCTTGCACCCTCTTGATCGTGTCCTTCTTCTGCTGCGCCTTCTCCGCCACGATAGTGGCTAGAGCAGCTATGGAGGGGCTGGGAGTGGCGCTGCTCACCCCGTTCGGCAACGTGGTGTCCAAGGACAGCTTGGGAACTCCCAATTGCTTCGAAGGGGCTTGCTCATAGGCCTGTTTCATATCCTCTGACGCGGTGGCTCTTTGTTGTTCTTGTTGTTGCTGCTGTTTTTTTAACTCTTCCTGTTGCTGTTGTTCTAGTTGTTTTCTTTGTTCTTCCAGTTGTTTTTGTTGCTCTAGTTTCTGTTGTTCTAATTGTCTTTGTTGTTCTAATTGTCTTTGTTGTTCTAATTGTCTTTGTTGTTCTAATTGTCTTTGTTGTTCTAGTTGTCTTTGTTCTTCCTGATTTTTTCTTTGTTCTTCCTGTTTTTTTCTTTGTTCTTCTTGTTGTTTCTGTTGTTCTAGTTGTTGTTGACTGCCGTTGATGGCACTATTGGTGGAGGGTTTGTCGGCTAGAGCGACTTCCTTCTGCTCAACTTGCAGTGTCGTGTCATCTGCCTCCTCTCTGGAAGGCCTGTCTCCCACAGACTCAAGCTCACTCTGTAGCTTCTTTTCTCCCACCCCCTCCTCCGACAGGTTCTTAGACGAAGTGGACTGTTTCTTGAGATACATCAGTCTCAGTTTTTCGGCGTTAGCCAAAAAACCCTCTTCTTCTTCGGTACTCCTCTTTGAAGCTTCGCTCTTTCTAGGCAGCGTCTGAGCCTGAAACGTGAGGCTGCTTGTTTTGTTGGGAACCACACCTGTGGGTGGCATGGGCGCTGGTGCCTTCGTTGGCTTGCCCAGTGTCTTGGTGGTGTCTTCAGAGGCTAGAAGGCCGTAGCTCTGAGCGCTGGGAGCCTTTTGAGGGATGTAGGAGTGCCTCTTGTACATTTCCTTGTTGAGTTCCATCACGCCCCCCTTGTTGAGGCTGTTGAGCTTTTTGGACTGGTTCACTTTGCTCTCGATGTTGGCCGACAAGACGTCAGATCCCACGTCGTCCACCAGCTGTTTTCTGCGTTTGATGGCGTCCAGCAGGTCGTTGTGAGCGACAGAAGGCAGAGGGCTGTGAAGTGGTTCCTTGTTTTTAGGGGGGCCCAGTTGCCCCTCTTCTTGGAACACTTCTGCCAACGGAGGCAGGTTTTGAGTCTTCTTCGGCTTCAGGGTTCCAAACTCCGGAATGGGAGGAGGCTTCGGAATTGATGCTTGCAACTCTCTGTCTGTCAGAGATGTTGCTGGAAGAGGAGTAGGAGTGGGAGAAGGTGGAGGATGAGTGGTTGAAGGTTGAGAGGGTGAAGGTTGCGTTAGATCGGGTGGCATCAAAAAAGATGGTTGAGTGGGTGGAGGTGGAATGAAGGAGGGTGGAGGTTGAGTGGGTGGGGGTGGAATAAAAGCAGGTGGCTCAAAAGGCACAGGAGAAGGAGCGTCAGTGTGGTCTGGAGGTGGGATCTGCTCATTCTTCAGGTTCCTCTCTGCCTCCTGCACTGTGTTGAATTTCAGAGCGGTGTTCTCAGCTTCCGAAGGGTACGAGTTGCTCGTGCGCAAGGAGTTAGCGAAGGAAACGTCGTTTTCTGAAACATTCAATCAAAGATAATTAGCTCTATTAGTTTGAAAAAAGTTCATAAAATTCATATGTTGCTTGCTAGTGTCGTTCAAAGCTATTTCTGTGCGGTTTTTGTAAACACTTGAGGGAATGAAAGCCTGAGACACTCGATAATGACAAAAATTGAACGTTTGGACTGAACACTTGAAACTGCCAGCGTCTTCAAAACAACTTTCACTAAAAGCCACCGCTTATTCATTCCATTACCAAGTTTATTTTCTCAAGCGCCCACCAACTCACCTGTGCTTCCATCCCCGTTCAAAGGCCTCTTCCTTCTCAGCACCTTAAGTTCCAACACATTGTTTGCCTTCTTGAGGATTTGCACGCATGACGTGTGGGAAGCTTCTTTCACGTCTACGTCGTTCACCTGGTGAAGGAGGAAAAAAGAGGAAGGGTGGAGAAAGAAAGAGTGTGAAAGTGTGAAAAAATAGGAGTAGATGAGTAGAAGAATGAAAAAAAGAAGAGTGGGAAGAATAAAAGAAATAAAAAGTAGAAAAAGTTTAACTTATCTTAAATTATTTTTGCTAGAACTATCTCTGTGTGATTCTCACGCATTACCACGACCGCCACTTCCACTGCCACCCTACTTCCACCACCACCCCAGTTCCACCAACACCCCACTCCCACCGCCACCACCATGACCACCACCACCACCACCACCACGACCACCGCCACGACCACCGCCACGACCACCACCACGACCACTACAACGACCACCATCACGACCACCACCACGACCACCACCGCTACCAACCTGGAACAAGAAATCACCAGGCAGGAGACCAGCTTCTGCAGCCACCTTGCCAGCACTCACCTCGTTGAAGAATTGTTTGCACGGGTGCTCATCGTCCAACACTGGTTGGTTAACAATAAAAATACTAGTAATAATAATAATAATCATAATAATATATATAATTATACTTATGCGATAACATAATGTTTTTAAACAATAAAAAAAAGGAAAAAGAATAAGAATAAGAAAAAAAGATGAGCAACAATGACATACCATCAACGTTCTTGATAGCGAATCCGAAGCCCCTGCCTGGAGTCTTCCTCAACGTCAAAGTCCTCTCTTCGAAGTTGCTGCTGTGGTGTGGAAGGAGGCTGAAAAAGTAGAAAGAGAGAGTGGAAAAAAAAAGGAGAAGGAGAAAGAGGAAGAGGAGAGGAAAGAGGAGGAAAAAGAAGAGAAAAAGAAGGAGGAGAAAGAAGAAAATAAGAAAAAAGAGAAAGAGGAGAAAGAAGAGAAAGAGGAAAATGGAAAAAAGGAAGAAAAAAAAGAAGAAAAAGAGATGGAGGAGGAAAGAGAAGAAGAAGGGAAGAAGAAGGAAGAAGAAAAGGAAGAGAAGGAGGAGGAGCAGTCGAGGTGGCACAACAAATCAATGCATAGCCCTGTTCAAAGACGGAGCCATTAAAGTTATGAGCGTTGAAAGCCTGCAAGCAGGTGTCAATCTGCCACTTAGGCTCTTTCGAGTCATTTATGACTGCAATGCTTTGCAAGTCATAAAGCGAAAGGGTATTCAGGTCTGTTGCTCTAATACTCAAGTCATATTCTCTCATACTCAAGCCGTATTTTTTTAATATTCAAGACAATAACCGTGAATGACCTTCCCCTCTTTTTTTACTTTCATGGTTCCTTCTAAGCATGTCCATGCTAAATCCTCATTTTTCTATTTTGATTCTTTTATATGAGATTTTTCCTCTTGATCTCACTTCTTCTTCATCTTGTTCATCATCATCATCATCATCATCATCATCATCATCATCATCATCATCATCATCATCATCATCTTCTTCTTCTTCTTCTTCTTTTTCTTTTTCTTCTTCTTCTTCTTCTTCTTCTTCTTCTTCTTCTTCTTCTTCTTCTTCTTCTTCTTCTTCTTCTTCTTCTTCTTCTTCTTCTTCTTCTTCTTCTTCTTCTTCTTCTTCTTCTTCTTCTTCTTCTTCTTCTTCTTCTTCTTCTTCTTCTTCTTCTTCTTCTTCTTCTTCTTCTTCTTCTTCTTCTTCTTCTTCTTCTTCTTCTTCTTCTTCTTCTTCTTCTTCTTCTTCTTCTTCTTCTTCTTCTTCTTCTTCTTCTTCTTCTTCTTCTTCTTCTTCTTCTTCTTTTTATTCATCTTCTTCTTTTTTTTTCTCTTTTTTTTCTTCTTCATTTCCACTTCATTTCCGCAATGACTCTTTAAGCTTATTATCTAACACATCGTAGCAAATCCTTTTTGAACGGTATGCAATCAACGTCATATAAATGTTTCGATTAGATGAGATTATGACCTTTTCTCATCTCATCCAATACAGCTTATCTCACCCCTTCTTATGAGCCAACTTAGAGTTCTAACTGAAGTGCAAGGGACGAATGAATGGGACCTGGTTTGGCTGGCATGCTTGCAAGGTGAATGTTTGCGGTGCAGGCAGGTACAAATATTTAGAAGATCATATTTTTAGGAATATTTCCATTATTTATGGTATTTTTGTGAATATTTATATTATTTATTGTATTTTTATGCATATTTCAATTATTTCACCATATTGTCATAAATACATAACAGGTGCCTCAACGGCGTTACGCCCGCTTGAGAAACTTCGACATCAACACGGTTGCCACATTAACAGCTCTATGTTTGCTGAACTCACAAACAGACGAGCAATACGATAAAATAAATTAATGTATACAAACTGACACAAAACACTTCACACAACTAAAACAAAGAATCTCACACAACAACACAAAGACAAACACACAAAGACATGCACAGAGGCACTCACGAGGGCGTGTTCACAGGCGCGCTTTGCTTGTTGGTGCCTGTAGGTTGTTGTATCTTTAATTAGCTCGACAAGCATTTGAACAAATTTCAGCAAGTCAACGCACTATCAAAACAACAGATTCAACACCTCACCAACACACACGTTGCGAGTGCTTGCAATGGTACAAGGCGCATAGAAGGGAACAATCATTTGAGAGAACCCACCTTCCCACTCTATGTCCATGGCACTCATCCGTTGGTTGCTATGACGAATGTTGTCACTGATGTTTTTGTTGTTGTTGTCGTTGATGTTGTTGCTGTTTTTACTGTTGTTACTGTTGTCATCGTAACCGTTGCTGACGCCATGATGTGTGTCATTGGTGTGTTCACTCGGGTGTTTGAGAGAGCTACTGTGGTCGTTGTGGTTGTTGTGGTTGCTGTGGTCGTTATGGTTGCTGATGTGTTTATGGTTGGCGTGGTTGCTGTGGTGGTGGTTAGGAATGGCGGTGAGAGAAGCAGCGGAGATGGTGGAGGTAGGGTTGAGTTGGTTGGCGAAGAGAAGGTGGATGTTGGGATTACTCCTGCTCTTTTCGAGACTGCGTATGGTGGCTGCAGACAAAAGGCCCCTCCTCTTTTCGTTGTAGACTGGCAGATCGCTGAAGAAGACTGCCGTGGAGGTGCAGAAAATGAGTTTGATTGAGAGATTGTGAAGGGAGTAAAAGAAGGAAAGAGTGAGTGAAAGAATGAACGATGTGAGAAGAAAAACAAAAGAAGGTGTGAGAGGGATATAAGCAAGGGGTACAAGGCACCTATGTCAGAAGACTTGAAGTCGTCAATGAGGCGACACAAGGCGAGGTTTGAATTGATTCGAGATACGTCGACTGCAGTTTGACCCTTGTTGTTTGTGATGTTCCTGTCGGCTCCTCTTGTCAGCAACAGCTTCGAAGATACGTCCTGAAAGAGGGGGAAGGGGTAGAAGTGTGTGTCATTCAATATTTGGGCGTTTAGCGGTTAAGCCATAACCAGAAAAGAAGGGTGGTAGAGATGCGGCGGTAAAAAGGAGGTGGTAGGATGAAGTTGGTAGGGAGAAGGTAGGAAAAAGAAGGTAAGAGAAAAGGTTGCTACATAGTATGACAAAGTAAACAAAAACGTTGTGGATTTCTACGCTTGAGAGTGAAACTTTTGAAGTTTGAGTGACATTCATTCTCATAAACAATTGTGGTTGTTGTTGTTATTGTGGTGGTTATTGTTGTGGTTGTCGTTGTTGTTGTGGTTATTGTTCTGAAATAGGCAATGTTGGCAGATAGCAAGAGTGCACGGAAAAAATTATTGGAATTTATTATAGAGAAATATTTGAAAAAAATTAAATTAAGACAAAAATTTAAAAATTTTCAAAATATTTTCACAGGTTCTAAATTTTTAACCTCATAAATCCCACTGCAGAGCATTGAAGGGCATTGGCGTATGGAAGTTGACAATGGGTATTGTGACTTGTGCATTAGTGCCGAAGTAGGCAAGGCGCTCGGAACTGGTCTTAAAAATATTTGCGTGTGGTGCATAAATTCTGTGGCAAGTTGATTGTGTGCTTGATAGAAGCATTGCATAGGAGCTGCAGTGTTAGACACGCCATTGTGAAGGGGTTGTCAAGAGACACTCTTTCAAGGACGAAAACATGAAGAAGAAAAAGTAACATATGAAAGTAAAGAAAAAAAAAAAAGAAATGATGGAAGAAAAAAAAAAAGAAAAAAAAAGAAGAAAACGAAAAGAAAAGACCAAAAAATAAAGAAAAAAAGAAGAAACAAGTGGTGGTGCTGAAATGGTTGATGTGGTTGTTTGGAGTGGTTGATGTGGTTGCTTGGAGTGGTTGATGTGGTTGTTTGAAGTGGTTGGTGTGGTTGTTTGGAGTGGTTGATGTGGTTGTTTGAAGTGGTTGGTGTGGTTGTTTGAAGTGGTTGATGTGGTTGCTTGAAGTAATTGATGTGGTTGTTTGAAGTGGTTGATGTGGTTGTTTGAAGTGGTTGATGTGGTTGATTGAAGTGGTTGATGTGGTTGATTGAAGTGGTTGATGTGGTTGTTTGAAGTGGTTGGTGTGGTTGTTTGAAGTGGTTGGTGTGGTTGTTTGAAGTGGTTGATGTGGTTGCTTGGAGTGGTTGATGTGGTTGTTTGAAGTGGTTGGTGTGGTTGTTTGAAGTGGTTGATGTGGTTGCTTGAAGTAATTGATGTGGTTGTTTGAAGTGGTTGATGTGGTTGTTTGAAGTGGTTGATGTGGTTGATTGAAGTGGTTGATGTGGTTGTTTGAAGTGGTTGGTGTGGTTGTTTGAAGTGGTTGATGTGGTTGCTTGAAGTAATTGATGTGGTTGCTTGAAGTGGTTGATGTGGTTGTTTGGAGTGGTTGATGTGGTTGTTTGAAGTGGTTGATGTGGTTGTTTGAAGTGGTTGGTGTGGTTGTTTGAAGTGGTTGATGTGGTTGTTTGAAGTGGTTGATGTGGTTGATTGAAGTGGTTGGTGTGGTTGTTTGGAGTGGTTGATGTGGTTGTTTGAATTGGCTGGTGTGGTTGCTTAAAGCACCTGGTTATAGGCGGCACACACGTGGAGGGGAGTGTCTCCGTCATGGTCTTGGCTGTTGAGGTCTGCCCCGTAAAACACCAACTGCTCCACCAAATCCGAGTTGCCCTGCTTGCAAGCCTGGAAGGTTGGAGTAGCGTATGGGTGAATTGGTGGATGTAGTGTCACTAGGTTGATGGTTAGATAAAGGGATGCATGGAGTGGTCAATAAAATGGTGAATTGAGGAGTGAATGGATCGGTGAATAGAGTGGTGAATGGAATTTTAAAAGAGGTTGCTCAGAGTGAAGACTAAATCGCACAACAGGGACACCACAACAACAACAACAACAACAGGAGTGGCTTACGTGGTGCAGTTCCGTGTATCCATTGCGGTCCTTGCATTGCAGCTGAGCCCTTTCGTGCAGCAGCATGGATGGCAGCTGCAGGGCGCACTCCTGTCTGCAACACAAGAAGAGGGGCGTCAGGTTATCCTTGTCTTTGTAGTTCGGACTGCTGCCCAGATCAAGAAGGGTCTGTAGAGTGATGGTGAGAATTGGTGGTAAATTAAAATGTAAATGGTGAAAAAGGTGAAAAGAGGTGAAAAGTGGTAAAAGTGTTAAATGGACATCAAGACATTTTCCCATCTCTTCCAACGCACCCTCATGGCGTCTTTGCTCTTGTTGAGCACAGCGGCGTGCAGCGGGGTGCGACCCTGCTTGTCTCTGAAGTCTATGAAGGCACCCCCACTGACCAGACTGATGAGCATGCTGCGAGGCCTGGTTATCTTAGTGGCCAGCGACAGTGGCGTGTCTGTGTGGTGCGGTGGTGTTGTGAAGAGTCACAAGGTGTTTACCCCGCATTCCAATGCAGAGGTTTGATAATGTTTAAGTGGCTTGTTCAAGGTGCCGCCAGTGATGTCACCCGTGATTCGTGCCTATGTATTATAATGATGTCCTGGTCCAATATGAAGCTACCTCAGATGCTTGCTTTGTTGCTTCACAAATAAAATAAAAAAAAACAATAATAACAAAAAATATTATTATCAATATTAAGATAAATATCTAAATGAGTGTTGTTGAGGTTGTCGCTTATCAGTGCAACCTCCATTGCCGACGTGGTTGTAGTTGGGGTTGAACCCCTTGTGCAGCAGCTTGACCACCCTCTCCACGTCGTCCTTGCGCACCCACTCCAGGAAGTCTTTCTGGTTGGACTGCACGGGTGTTGTGGTGGTGGTGGTGGTGGTGGTTGTGGTGGTGGTTGTGGTAGTGGTTGTGGTTGTGGTAATGGTTGTGGTGGTGGTGGTGGTGATGGAGGCGGTGGTATTGGTGGATGTGGTGGTGATTTTGGTGGTGGTTGTGGTGGTGGTTGTGGTGGTGGTGGTGGTGGTGGTAATGGTGGTGGTGATGATGGAGATGGTGGTGGTGGTAGGGGTGGATGTGGTGGTGGTTGTGGTGGTGGTTGTGGTGGTGGTTGTGGTGGTTGTGTTGGCGGTTGTGGTGGTGGTGGTGGTGGTTGTGGTGGTGGTTGTGGTGGTGGTGGTGGTGGTAGTGGTTGTGGTTGTGGTAGTGGTGGTGGTGATGGTGGTGGTGATGGGAGTGGTGGTGGTGGTGTGGTTGTAGTGGTGGTGGTGATGGGAGTGGTGGTGGTGGTGTGGTTGTAGTGGTGGTGGTGATGGGAGTGGTGGTGGTAGTGTTGTTGTAGTGGTGGTGGTTATAAGAAAGCGGTTTTATATTCTTGGTTGAAAAAACGGTTAAAATAGTAAAAAAATTTGAAAGTGAACTCGAAACAGTTGACTTCTTGACATTAATTATGCCTCGAATCAGTGAGTGTACGCACTGATGAGTGGGCGTCCCTGAGAGCTACACCTCATTGGGCGTTCCTGAGAGGTGCTGTACCTCATTGGGCGTTCCTGAGAGGTGCTGTACCTCATTGGGCGTCTGAGATGCTCACTCATACATTTCGTTATATGCTTCACTCATGAGATAACACACATTTTCACATAACCTCCTTCACAACCAGGTCATTCTTCGCTGACGTAAACCTAGTGACAACTGACCTTTTCTCAAGATTTTTTTCATTTTTTATTATTTTTTCTTGATTTTCAAGACTAGATGCTCTTCTTTTTGTCACTTGCAGCTTCCGATTGCTGTATCACCACTTAAAAAAATTATTCTTGAAATATTTCAAAACAAAATTCCAACCTTTTTCAAACCCTCGCTAACAAACTATAAACCCACACGACGTGTGGTTAGACTTCCTATCTCTCGGTATAGTATTTCGTGTATAAACTTCTGCTCAATCGACACTGAACCTTTTCGCATTAAAACCCACAAAACTCGTGCAAATTGATTTCAATCAAATATTCCGCAAAGTCGATGGCTCGATGGTTTGATAAACGGGTGTTTGTGGCTTCATTCGCAATTGCAATGATGTTTGATTCAACAACAATTTCATAGCAGCAGATTTTGTGGTGAGATTTTTGATGAGATTTTTGATGAGATTTTTGGTGAGATTCGTGGTGAGATTCGTGGTGAGATTCGTGGTGAGATTCGTGGTGAGATTCGTGGTGAGATTGGTGGTGAGATTTGTGGTGGTGTGTAGGATGCGGTCAAGCATGCACATCAAGGGACTGACCGATGTGTTGACCTTCTTGAGTTTCATGGAGGCCACGTCGTGGTTGTACTTGATGCGGTTCTTGTACTTGAACTACGTGACGATGGTGAAGATTAACACACTATACAAAGACAGACGATATAAAAATGCATAAATAAAAATACTGGTTTGACGTTTTGGTCGTCTACATTAAACGTTGCAACAACCCCAGTGTTGTTTAACATGACTCATTGTAACCACTGCTCTTTGCAGTTCAACTTTTACCGCTATTGAGCAGCTTTCTCAATAGAGAGTTTCAAAGCTTGAAACCCTTTTAACGATTAAAAACCTCACTGAATCATTAAAAACCAAACTCTCCTTACCACCATCTCATTATATCATCAGCGCATTTTGGCTTACTTCCAAAGGCACTCGTTAGAGAATGGTTTTAATGTCTGCTGGGCCACCAAGAGACCGTGATCAAACCTCCCATTCAGTGTTACTGCTCGCAACAAATCGAAGCTAAGCTCAAACGGATGTAAATCCCAGGTTTCACAGGGTAGTTCGCTAGCCACAGGGTAAGAGAGAACTACTAGTTAACTGTATTCATACAACCACTGCACTCATTTTGCTACCATATTCATCCGTGCTAAAACCTTAGTTTTATCATTTCCGCATAATTCGTTGCCATTTCACCAAAATACTACCCCATCAAGGAATCACCACACCAAGAAACCACCACTACAGCGCCACAAACAGCCCTGCCACCTCAAAGTACTTGATGCCTCCAGTCAGAGGGTACTCTCGTAGGCACCTCTCTTCGTCCAAGAACTTGCCGGAGCGACAGGAGGCTGGAGGAATGTACAAACCGTAGTTCTGACCGTCTGTCAAATCCTGTGGAAAATGGGAGGATAGGAGGATGAGTGGTTGTGATGGGAGGATGTGTGGTTGTGATGAGAGGATGAGTGGTTGTGATGAGAGGATGAGTGGTTGTGATGGGAGGATGAGTGGTTGTGATGTGAGGATGAGTGGTTGTGATGGGAGGATGTGTGGTTGTGATGAGAGGATGAGTGGTTGTGATGGGAAGATGAGTGGTTGTGATGGGAGGATGAGTGGTTGTGATGGGAGGATGAGTGGTTGTGATGGGAGGATGTGTGGTTGTGATGAGAGGATGAGTGGTTGCGATGGGAGGATGTGTGGTTGTGATGAGAGGATGAGTGGTTGTGATGAGAGGATGAGTGGTTGTGATGGGAGGATGAGTGGTTGTGATGGGAGGATGAGTGGTTGTGATGGGAGGATGAGTGGTTGTGATGGGAGGATGAGTGGTTGTGATAAGAGGATGAGTGGTTGGGATGAGAGGATGAGTGGTTGTGATGGGAGGATGAGTGGTTGTGATGTGAGGATGAGTGGTTGAGATGGGAGGATGAGTGGTTGTGATGGGAGGATGAGTGGTTGTGATGGGAAGATGAGTGGTTGTGATGGGAGGATGAGTGGTTGTGATGGGAGGATGAGTGGTTGTGATAGGAGGATGAGTGGTTGTGATGAGAGGATGAGTGGTTGTGATGGGAGGATGAGTGGTTGTGAGGGGAGGATGAGTGGTTGTGATGAGAGGATGAGTGGTTGTGATGGGAGGATGAGTGGTTGTGAGGGGAGGATGAGTGGTTGTGATGGGAGGATGAGTGGTTGTGATGGGAGGATGAGTGGTTGTGATGAGAGGATGAGTGGTTGTGATGAGAGGATGAGTGGTTGTGATGGGAGGCTGAGTGGTTGTGATGGGAGGATGAGTGGTTGTGATGGGAGGATGAGTGGTTGTGATGAGAAGATGAGTGGTTGTGATGGGAGGATGAGTGGTTGTGATGGGAAGATGAGTGGTTGTGATGGGAAGATGAGTGGTTGTGATGGGAGGATGACTGATTGCCATGGTGGTCGTGGAGATAGAAATAGTTTGACATTTTTGGCATGAGTCAAAAAAAGTTTTGTTCAGGCTTTGAAGCAAACACCCTCATACTTCAAACATTCCGTCATATATCATACTCCTATTTACGTCAAACCCCATCATACGTCAAACCCCACCATACGTCACATCCCACCATACGTCACACCCCACCATGTGTCACACCCCACCATACGTCAAACTCCATCATACGTCACGCTCCACCATACGTCACGCTTCACCATATGCCACACAAGCACCTTTTTCAAGTTTTGCAGAAACTTTTGCTTGACGCTCCAGACGCTGTCTTCCGGAGAGAAAGGCATCACCATCTGGGAGGAGTCACGGAGGGGGTGGAGGAACGAATAAAAAAATGAATAAAAGAATAATAATAAAAAAAACGAATGACCGACAGAACCACACTGCAACCCACTTGAACGTCAGGGAACTCAGGCATTGTGATCCTGAGGTGCACCGTGTCAGGGGAGTGGATTGTTGGGATGCTCATGGTGCTATGGGGAGCTATTGTGCCTGTGGTGAAAATTATGTGGTGGTGGTTGTATGGTATTGCTGATCATGAATGTGGTTATGATGGCGTTGGTTACAGCAAAGCTGTGGCAATGTTGTTGGCGACATTTATAGTCGTGGCGGTGATACGGTTTATTTTTTTCGTTCTCAAACATGCATCTAATATATTTCACTGATGCAATAAGGAGTACTGAAATGGATTGTGCAATCACGGGTGAGCGTCCGAGGTGCAGTCTGATGAGCTGACTGCAGCAGACCACACGACCACCTCACTGCGACCGCTGTTCAAGAGGCCTTAGAGGCTTTAGAGGCTTTGTTACAACTCATACAATTGATGTTTGATCGGTGAAAATAATTTATTCAACGAAAAAATGTTCATTTTTGTACAGTTTAAAAAAATTCTAGAACTTCAACAGCAAGTTAGACATACAGTATGGAGTATACATGCAGTAGGAAGTATGTAGGTTTTAGAATGATAATAACAACGAAATAATGAGACATGAAAATAATAATATAATAAAATAATATTTAAAAAATAATAATAATAATAATATTATAATCTTAAATAAAAATAATAATAGAATTCTGGATAATAATGATAGGACGCTGTATAATTGGCCAAGGTTCCTGAAGAATCAGTGGTAATGTACGGTTCAAATCGATGCTTGAACCCACTGCAACAGATGTGAGCTCTCAGGCAACCTCGTTTTCAACTTTCAAAGAAGTCAATTCTCGCTGTATTTTGCCGATGGCCTCTCAAACCGTCAAGTCATTGCAGGTCTTTCTATGGCGGAAGGTTTAGATGCTTGTGTGTTTTTGTTCTATATTATGTCGTTTTTGTTGTTTTTAATGTTGATGTTTTTTTATTGTTGATTTTGTTGTTTTTAATGTTGATGTTTTTTTATTGTTGATTTTGTTGTTGTTTTTGTTGTTTTCTGCGGCTGATTTAATAGCTAATATATGGCGCCATTCCTTTTACTTCTTCACCTAAGTGTCTACCTCCTTCTTTTGTCCAAAGTCAATTTGGTCAATTGTTGCAGTCAATTGACCTCGGCCAGTTGTACCTTTTTCACAAATCCCCTGTAACCTGTAAAGTCAGCCCTCACATGGAAGCGCTCAATGAGAGTGGAGTTAGAGGAAATCTCTCAAAGCTGGCATGCAGTGGCCTTGAAACTTTCGAGATCTACGCCACTCCAACGTCACTCGACTTGTAGTTGCATTGCATACAGAACAAACCACGCACTTTTCACCACAATGGCCGACCTTTGAGACATTGTGAGTGCGAAGCTTTTTATGGCTCATGTGTGGGAGTTGTATCATTTGCATTTCAACGCCATTGCCGAATTCCTTTGCTGTTACAGACTTACTGCTTACATAAGGTCACAATACGGCTTGTGAAGAGGCCCTTGAGCAATATGGTGATTCACAGGGTGATCATTAAAAACAACTTCTAATCGTTTTGATTTTGTTGTATAAGTTTTCATAACAACCTCAGATTATTCTCACTGAAACTTTCCATGCGGAAGGTCGTAAAGTTCCCAGCTGAAAAGATTTCAGCGTGTCGTTGCGTTTGCGTTGTGTGTTTGAAAAAGCCATTGTATTACAAAATTGCCAGTATTTGGAGTAATCCAACCGTTAAAATCTTCATTGCTTGTTTAAAAATACTCCAATTAGAAGTAAAACTCACCACAGTCTTGTACACACATTTTTACCTTTTTCTGCGTCAATATTTTATTACGTGATAATTTAAAGGCAAATTGATGAATGGAGATAATAAAAAACAAAAGAATAAAGAATAAAAAAATAAAAAAACAAGAAAATGAAGGACAAAAGAATAAAGAACAAGAGCGACTGAATGAATGCTCACTCGTTGAGTATATGGGCGTGTCACATGACACACTCAAACACAAACATACGCACACACACACGCACACACACACACACACACACACACACACACACACACACACACACACACACACACACACACACACACACACACACACACACACACACACACACACACACACACACACACACACACACACACACACACACACACACACACACACACACACACACACACACACACACACACACACACACACACACACACACACACACACACACACACACACACACACACACACACACACACACACACACACACACACACACACACACACACACACACACACACACACACACACACACACACACACACACACACACACACACACACACACACACACACACACACACACACACACACACACACACACACACACACACACACACACACACACACACACACACACACACACACACACACACATACACATACATACACACACACACAAGAGCATACTCATTCACACAAAAACTCACACCCAAAAACACACACTAAGACTCTGACACACACCCAAACACCCAAACACACTTTAAAAAAATTGATTGATGAAAAAATTTGAAGAGAAATTATTTTTATATTTCCCGTGGCTTGAATGTTTGAGAAGCTGTGTTACGTAATGAATACCTGGTGTTGAGAGAGTTGAAAGAGGAACAAACTGGATTTGCAACGGACTCAATTCAACATGGTGGCGACAGTGTTACTGTTAATCTCTTTTTAAAAGTTTTTAGTGTTGAGGCTGTTAATCTATGGTTGATTGCTTCAAGAGTAGATGTATCAGAGTTGTGAGTTTTAGATGTTCTGAAAAGCCAATGGATGTGAAAGGAACTCTAGTTCAACTCCTTGATCACCAGACAGTAATATTTGTTTAATTTCAAAATTAAAAAAAATAATATCCATTCAAAAGTTTGTGCATATGAAAAGTTTCAATGGTTTTGGTAGAATCTGCAGTGTAGTGGTGACAACGTCAATCCTTCCTAGAAATTCTACGAATAGGCTTAAAGGGGAATACGGGCCGACCTAAGGTTGTTGAATGTGACAACTCCAATGTTCGGTATCCGTCAAGTCTTGGGTCAAATTACTCAAGTCACAGACTCACCGCTTCCTATTTATACCGTGGTTTTGTTATTATCGTCTTTCTCAATATACAACCTGCTTATTTGACTCAATTATAAATTGTAAAGAGGTTTTTGAGCTGTTGAGAATCTACCCAGAGTGACTGATAACGTCGACCGAGGCATCAAGTGTGTATGCCAAACGACTCAACCTTTCCAGCAATTTGCAACTTTTCTTCAATCTCACCCTTCAACGTCACTGTCCTCAAGTTGCTATCTTCAGTTAAAAGTATCTTGAAAGTGGTTGAATTTCAATAATCATGAACATTGCAAGGTGTCTTTAGTTACTTCAATAATGCGATCACGCACACACACAAACACAGCTATAAGCATGCGCCTTACACAGGTGAAAGTAAGCTAGACAATCAGGTATGCATGCGGTTTAATATAAGTATGGACACATCGTCACTGAAATCACCATTGACTTTATTCTCAAATAATTCAACCCATATTTTTCGTGGTTTCCCACACTCGTTCAAGCATTCTCAGCCCCTAAAGGTCAAGATTCGCATTCGTGCAACTTCTTCACCACAGATTTTGTTGTCAATAGCCTTTGAAAAAACTGCGCCACGAGCACTCGGCGCTTGCCACGTCGTGTGGTGAAGAGGTGCTTGAGTGGCTGCACACGAGAGCCTCATCGTTGTTCACCCAAGTAGCCTCCTTCCTATCTAACCCACCATTCTTTCGAGTGAACATCACCAAGTGCTTTCGCCAAGTGCCTTGAGAAACCATTTAAAAGCTATCCACATATGCAAAAAACAATTTACAGACACGAACAAGCCTAGACGAACTTACAGACGCAAAGGAATAAAGGCAAAATAATTCCAATTTAGCGATCTCGAATGAACGGCCTTCCGCTCATATCACACCCATCAGCTGAAATTGCTCAAGTCTGCTTTCAATGAGCAGGCAAGGTAGTCAAGGATATCCATTAAGGCACTCAGTCGCCATGACGACTAAGTCATTTGTGGTATTCTTTAATTTATATAGAAAAAAACTGTCTCAGTCGTTTGCCTTAGTTTTTTATGAAAAGTTTTAAACTCAATTTAATAAATAAAATTTCAAGTTGATGACACAAGGCAACGAAACAATTGAAAACTTTTGATTTTTTAATGAATAAAAATAAATTTAGTGAATGTAACTTAAAATGAACGTACAAAGGACTGGTAGGACTGAACTAGCAAATGTCACATGGAAGCACTGGAGACGACGCGTATGGCGGATGGAAGGACAGCCTACATACAACACACACGAAGCCTCAACGTTCACGAAGCAGACTTCAGTGATATGACACAAGTTCGCCACTTGAAGGAAATGAAATATCAACATAAGCCCCTTCGCAACAACACCGAGTCCAAGCTGACGTACCTTTCTTTGGTCCACTAAAGCTGTGGTGGGCCGCTTACATCACACATTCATACTCACGCTACAAGCTTTATTAGCACCCACCTCTCTTTCCTCCTTCTTTTCCTCCTCCTTCTTCTGCTCCTCCTCCTCCTTCTGCTCCTCCTCATCTTCCTCCTTCTCAATTCAACACCACCCACCATCAATTCAACACACGGTCAATCCTGAGAGCGTCATTGAGCATGTGTTGACGCAGAGCCCAAAAGGCGCTTACCACGTCGCCATGGTGACCAGGTCCGTTGGCCAGCCAGTGGGAGGGTAGCTTGGTGGTGTCCACAGAAAGGGGTTCAGGCTTCTTGGCCCATAGAGTCTTGTTGAAGTCGCCTATGAACTTGTTGCCCTGAGCCAGTCCGTGTATGTACCTGTGGTGTGCGATGTAGGTGTGGCTTTCAATGTAGGTGTGATGTGTAATGCATGAGTGAGTGCAGTGGTGCTGAGAAGGGAATGAAGCAGAGTGGAAAGAACGTAGATACCTGATGTAGGCTTCGGAGTGGGCCACCTTGTAGGTCTGAGGAGGTACGTCCACAAAGATGGCAGGTCCTGCAGTGGTGTGCGAGTGCTTAATAAGTTCCCTACATATGCAGACCTCTATACACCATGCAACCTTCATCCAACTCACTCTTACACACCCAACCATGCCTCATGCACCATGCACCATGCACAATGAAGCATGAACCAACCGTGGTTGAGCTTGTTGACGTTATTGTGGGATGCAGAGAGGTCGATGGTGGGCAGGATGGTGGGGGTGCTCTGTTGCTGCGTCTGCAGGCTCTTTGCTGCAAGAGGAAGAAGGAAGGTGCAGCGTGATCACTGGCGCAACAATACAATAGAACACGACGATTAATATTATTATAATAGCATTCGAGCCCTATAAATGGAACACCATTGAGTCTACATCCAACAGCTGCCATCAAAAAAACAAGCAACACCATCACTATCAGCTGCTCAGACACGCACAATGGATGACGCTGACGAGCGTGGCTGGAGACATGCTCCTCGAGTCGGGGGCAGCAGGTGACGCGAGCACCTCGGAGCCCCTGCTTAGGTCCTGCGTCAGCTGCCTGGCCCGCTCTTCGTACTTCTCTTTCAGGTCTCGAGGCAGCGACTTCCACTGGTGTAATTGAGTGGTGTTGGTGGATGGAGTGGTGTCAGAGTGGCGTGAATAGTTTTAGAGTGAATAAAAGATAAGAGTGTGGAGGAGGTTGTGAGAAAATGAGATGTGTGAAGAAGGTCGTCAAGAACAACAGACCCTGGTGCCCACAGCCCTAGAAATGTCTCCGAAGTTGAGATCAGGAAACTCTGCCTGGATGTTTTTGCGACACTCGCCTGCGTACACGATGTAGCCCGTCACGTTGCGTACCTTCGTAGTGCTGGAGCGCTGTGCAGTAGAGGGAGAATGAGTATGAAAAAAACCCGTGAACGAAAACATAAACACATAAAAAAACATACACGCAAACCCACACATACACACACATACAAACTTTTTTCCTCTTCTTGACACTGGAAGCAGCATCGTCTTTGACACCTCCATTGAGGTTGCTGGCAGCGGCAAGGGAGCCGTTGGGAAGGTTTGTGTTGTTCGCTGTGGAGATGTTGGTTGCTGAGAAGGACTCTGAGATAAAGGAAGCGGAGTCGTGAGCGGAGGATGTCTCGGTGGAAGGGAAGAAGTCCATGCTCTCCTCCTCCATCAGGGCCGCACTTTCCGAACCCACCACTGGCGTCTCCAACTGCTCCTGTGGCGTGGTGGAGTTTGATAGTGTATGTGGTGGAATGTGGTGGAGAATGATGAAGAGACTACAATTAATTTATCCCATGTGCGAAGATTTCAATGAAAGAACCGTATCCCAATTCAGCTACGGACCCTGGCGATGACGATGGGTCTCTTAAGAACGAGCACCTCGTCTGCACACACCTGGTCCGAGAGGCCTGCTTGCTGTGGTGGTGGCGTGGGACTCTTTTTTCAGTGAACCCCATCACACTACACCACACCACACCCTACTACACCACACACAGCACACCTTGATGGGCAGCATGATCTTCTTGAAGGATTTGTCGGCTTCAGTGTACTTGAGGTCGCACACAAAGACCCACTCCTCAGCACAGCCAATCACACGCTTCGTGCAATAGTCGACCACGCCCATGACGGAACACGTGTGCGAGAGGCTGCTGCACGCCTGGGTGACCTCTTTGTTGCTTAGCAACAGCTCCTTGCGGTAGAAGGACCTGTTGCCATGGTGACTCACTTCGCTGGGGTACAACAACATGGGCCCGCTTATGTGACTCTCTCCCCTGTGTGTGTGTGATCATCGTTGTCGTCGTCGTCATCATCATCATCATCATCATCATAATCATCATCATCATCATCATAATCATCATCATAATCATCATCATCATCGTCATAATCATCACCTGCTGGTACACCAGATCCTCTCCACTCTGACGATCCTGGCCTTCTCCCCTGCATTGACCACCTTCGTCACCACAAAGTCCCCTGTGGTGGTGGTTATAATGGTGGTGGTGGATGACTTTCACAATAAATGAATCCCTTCCACACCACACCACCCACCAATTTTGATCCACAGCTTGTTGGGGGTACATATTTGTTCGTAGTACACGTTGGGGTCTGAGGGGTTGAGGTTCACCAGCTGCACCACCACTCGTTGGGTGTCCACCAAGGGAGCAGGGGTGGCCAGGGGAGGCGCCTTGGAGACCACACTGAGGGGAGACCGCAACAGACACACCGCCTTTTCTCGCCTCTTAAACATTGCTTCCTTGTGCGGCTTCCAGTGCTATGGTGAAGTCATCCATCATTCATCTACCGCTCATTTATCAATCCATCCCCCACTCATTCATCAATCCATCCACCACTCATTCATCAACTCATCCACCATTCATTCATCAACTCATCCACCATTCATTCATCAACTCATCCACCACTCATTCATCAATCCATCCATCACTCATTCATCAACTCATCCACCATTCATTCATCAACTCATCCACCACTCATTCATCAACTCATCCACCACTCATCCATCAATCCATCCATCACGCTCCAACCTTCAGAACAGTGAACACGTTGCATTGCACATTGTACTTGGACTCGCACACGAATACATCCTTTTCTCTGATCGGGTCCCCCTGTCATGGAGTGGTTGAGAATTTGTGCTTGCTCAAGACGAAGTACATAGACTAAAAAACAAATAACAACAAAAAACCGATTGGGCAAACTAAATTCAAAACAACGGCAGCAGCAGTGGCACTCACGACAGAGGGCTCGTAGAGGGAGTAGAGAAACACAGAGAGCACCAGGCACCTGCCTCCTATCACGTCAGCACGGAAGCTGCCCTTTTGGCTCGTCATGAAGACCTCCTGTGTGATGGTTGCCATGTCACCACACGTATACGCCCAAACACACACACACACACACACACACACACACACACACACACACACACACACACACACACACACACACACACACACACACACACACACACACACACACACACACACACACAAACATAAACATACACGCACACGCCCACACACACAACCTTCTGCAAGAAGGTCCTTCTGGGGTGGTGCTTGGTGAGCTGAGGTGGCAGGAAGACACGACCTTCTATCCAGGAGGATGGTGAGGCGGACAATGACGACGATGCAGCTGCTGTTGGATCACTCAATTTCCACGTCTTCCTTATCTCCACTATCTTCGAACTGTTGAAATTTGTAGCATCATCATCACCATCGTCATAACTAGCATAATCATCAGAACCGTAACAGCTTAAAAATGATTAAAAAATTTACGATAATGTACAATATGATTAATAAGGTCGTTGGAAGGTCAGGGACACACGAACCAGCCTCTGATGTACACGAAGTCTCCTGCCGAGTACACCTCCCCTCCACTCTGCACACTCTCACACGCCACCTTGCCACCACCAGTACTATCACCCTCACCAGCTTCATCCTCGTCATCTTCCTCCTCTTCATCTACATCCACTCCATTCTCCTCCAGGAAGGTCTGCAGCTTGCTTACGTCATACGACAGGGCAGGTGATGCTAATGATTCCAATTCGAGTGGTGAAGACGACGACGACGACGACGGTGATGATGATGATGATAATGGTGCCTGGACTCCACACAGGTGGTCTCTGGTGCTGATAAGAGCCTTCATCAACTTTACACAGTCCTCCACCAACTTCGCAACGACAGAGACACGGATTGTGAAGAGGAGGAGAAGGAGGGAAAAAATGGAGGGTGAGGGATGAATGTTGAATAGAGAAAATAAATGAAAAAAAAATGAAAACTAAAAAAGACGGATGAGAGATGAATGAGATGAGTGAAGAAGGAATGAATGAGGAGGAAGTGAAGGATGAATAAAAGAGGATGAACACCTGTTTGTCGTGTTTGAAGTTGACGAGGAGGTGCTCGAAGAAGCTAATGAGGTTCTCCTGTAGACTGTCCAGTCGCCTGTACATGCCCTGTATGTGTGCGTGTGTGCTGCATTTTAATGCTACATCAGTGCCTTCTTCAGGCTTAAAACTGTTTTCAGCAGCAACAGCAACAACTAAAACAAAACCATCATCAACAACAGAAACAACGGTGAAAACTGCACCTACCGCTTCGACTTCCCTCTGCATGAGTTCCAGAGACTTCATTGGTCTGTGAGGTGTGACATTGTCATCCGTGAAGCACCATTCAGCACACTTCAAACCTAAGACGTGCACAACAGACATACAAAACACGTGCACAACAGGTACTTGAGGCGGGAGTCGGTAGAGTCCATGTTCACCTCGTGCAGTGAGTTGCTGTACACTCGTCCCGTGGTGTCCTGTGGAGGTCAACAAAGGCTGCAATGGAGGGAAACCATGAAGCCACCACATACCGCCACAGACCTTGTGGTTAAGAAGAGCAGCCACCAGCAGCTGCAGCAACTTCTGCAAGGTGGCGTCCACTGAGGGTACCTCAGCCTGGTCGTTCCACTGCGCCTTGCGCTCACTGCACACCCTCTGCAGACTTACTGCATCCTGTAGAGAAGGTAGTTGTGATGGAGAAGGTGGTTGTGAAAATACTAGAAGCTTTAGCACGGCAGCTTCAGCCTCCTAGATAAAACACGGAAAAAAACCTGGAAGCCTTGTATATTCAAAGATGCAACTTCAGTGAATGGGAAACCTTGTAAATTTGTGAGTCAGGTTCGTTGTAGAGACAGGCGTTGGTGAAGATGAGAGAGAGGTCGTTGAAGATGTCGTCGAGGAGGGGGTAGCCCCCTGACACGATGCGCTGATACACCCGCGTCAGGTCCATCGGCTTGCTGATGGTCTCGTAGTAGTCAGGGTACTCCTGGTGGTGATGATGGAAGTGGAAGGAGAAGGTGGTGGGTTGAAGAGCATTTTTGATTAAAACTGAAAGATGGAATAAATTATTGTTATGTTGATGACGGGTTGAATGAGGTGTGTTACGGATTTGAGGGGGAGGTTGAGGAAGGGGGCGGAGAGACTGCGGCCAGAGGAGTCCTTGTAGTTGCACACCAGTCCGTATGACTCCTGCAGCTTCTGCAGACAAGCCCTGCAAAGAGTGTAGTTATTGTATGTGGTGTTGTTACATAGTGCTGTGGTTTTTGTATGTGATGTTGTTGCATAGTGGTAGTGTTGCATAGTGTTGGTGAAAACATAGTGTTGGATGGTTATGATGGATAGATAGATGGCAGTGGATGAATGGGTAGACAAGGGTGAACACACCGGTTGAAGGCAGACAGCACAGGGGCTTTTTTGACCTCGGGAGGAGGGGCCTGAATTGGAGCTGCCTTGAAGGCGCTCTCGAGCTGCTCAAGGTAGGTGTGGTAGCATTGGCTAACGACCTTGTCGAGGCTAGTGGCGTCAATGAAAACCTGCGACATTTCCTTGTTGTACAGACGGGCGTTCTTGAACATCAGCTTGAAGTCATCCACCAACGACTGCATCTCGTGGTACTGTTGGAAGTTGAGCTAGAGGAAAATGAGCAACAACAACACATACAACTATGATAGAAACAAAACATAAAACAACAGAAACTATAACAACCTGCACAACAACAACAAAAACCCAACAGACACTCACCCGGTCGTTCTTGATCTTGTATTCGATGGTGGTCATGTCGATGGGGCGGGTGATGATATCGTAGTAGTCAGGGTAGTCGCGCTTGGAGGGCAGGCGCATGAAGATCTCAATAAGACTCCTCCCCTCCTCCTGGTGCTCCAGTACCGAACGGTAGAGGCTGTACAAGTTGCGCTTGAGTGCCTCGTCGCTCAGACGTGGCTTCTTGCGCCCTTCCTCCTCTTGCGAGTCGCTCAACCGCTGGTGTGGTGGAGTTATCATCGCATCACATAGTGGAAGGTTTACTTTGATGGCTTCGTTAATGTGAAGTTAAAACTTGGTGGTTGGTGCCGCTGAAGGCAGTTTCATTGTATCTCGCTACCACCACCTACCTTCTCTTTCACCATTTCTTCCACCTTGCTCCTCACAATGCCCAACAGAGTCTCTGCATCCTGCAGCGTGGGTCGTTGAATGAGATGCTGCAACATGTCGCCACAACCACTCAACCACCGCTACAATATTCATCATAACAACTTTTACAATATAACAACCCCCACCTTGTATATCCTGCTGTCATCCCGGTTGTACTGCATAGCGTTTTCGAACACCAACTCAAAGTCTCGAGCCACCATCTCGAGACCTACATAGGCACCTGACTGTAGAGAGTTTGACACCTTACAAGGTGCTGTTACCATTACAACATCCTACAAGGCACTGTTACTATTGAATTGTATCATCATCATCATCATCATCATCATCATCATCATCATCATCAGCACTTACAAGGCACTGTTACTATTGAATTGTATCATCATCATCATCATCATCATCATCATCATCATCATCATCATCATCGTCATCATCATCATCATCATCATCATCATCATCATCATCATCGTCATCATCATCATCATCATCAGCACCCAAACCTTTATTTTCTTTTGGATTTTCATGAGGGACATGGGCCTCTTAATTTCTTGAAAGTAGTCGGGGTAGAAGCTAGAAGAGGTAATGGAGTGTGTGTCACTTACCCAAGCATACACACACACACACACACACACACACACACACACACACACACACACACACACACACACACACAAACACACACACACACACACACACACAAACACACACACACACACACACAAACAAACAAACACACACACACACACACACACACACACACACACACACACACACACACACACACACACACACACACACACACACACACACACACACACACACACACACACACACACACACACACACACACACACACACACACACACACACACACACACACACACACACACACGGACACAGACCGTTTGCTGGGCAGTCTGAGGAAGGGCTCTGAGAGGACGACGTCAGAGGCGTCTTTGTGGCTCTTGACGGCGTCAAAGAGAACCCATTGCTCGTTGCCATGACCACCCTCCCCCATCTCCCCTTCACTGCCCGCTCTGCCGTGGAATAAAAAAAATGGAAAAAAGAAAAAGAAGGAAAAAAAAGAAAAGAATGAAAAAAATAAAAGAAAGAGGAAAAAGAAGAAAAAAAGAAAAAAAAAGAACAGGGAAAAGATGAAGGCACCTCTCATCTTCGGACTCAGACTTGAGAGCTGCAAAGACTGAAGACATGTTGCCTACACTCTGAAACTGATTCCTGCATCTGTCGAGAGTGCATGGAGGAATGGATGAATGTGGATGGAAGGATGAGTGTGAATGAAAGATGAGTGTGGCAAGGGAAGCAGAAGACCTGGTACGTTGAGACCTCATCTGCTTCCTCTGCTCCAGCTCTTGCCTCTTGTTCAGCAGGTGCTTCTTCATTGAGTTCGCCTCCTTCGCGGTGGAAGGTGTGGTGAACAAGTGGTGCTGGCAGCAACAACAATGGAAAAAATAACAACATTAATAGTAACAGGCACCTTATAAGTCCTGGTGTGGGGTTCATTGTATGATTTGGCATTGGCGACGATGAGCATGAAGTCGTTGATCATGTCATCCACTGTGCAGTACTCAAGGGCCTGGATCTTCCGAGCTACTGTTCGAAGATCCATCGGCTCCTTCACCACCTGGTGGTAGATGGGACACTTCTGTGGTGGTAGAGTGAAGGTGCAGTGGCAAAATAAATGTGGTGGTGGACCTGAGGATGAATGAAAGTGAAGCTCGGTACATTTTTTGAAGGTACGATTTTGAAGAGTTCGGTGAATGTGTGGAGGCCCTCCGAGGACATGATGGTGGAGCTGAAAAGCTGCTCTATCATGCAGCCTTCGTCCTCCTCTGCCCCCTGTTCCGACACCACTGAGTCGTCCCCCATCTCCAACATCCGAGCCTCCTGGATCTGTAAGGATGGTGGTGGAAACGCATGGTGAGTGTAACAAGTGGTGGTGGTAAGCAAGAGGAATGGCATCCTCCCTCAGAGATGCACCACTCACAGCATGCGTCTCACAAAGCAAACAAGCCAACAAGAAGCTCCATGACCACAATCATTATCACAGCAACCATGACAACCACTAAATAATCATTTAAACCATGGCAGCAACCATGATGCTATCCATAGTGACAACCATGGCAAAGACCATGGCAATGAAGCATCACCTCCTTGTTGGTTCTTCTCCTTCCCTTTTTTCTCTTCTTCGCCTCAGACCTGCCATCGACAACACCCCTTGCCAGTCTCATCTGTAAGGAAGCCCTCCCGTCAATACTATTGCAGCAGCCAAGTGCTTGTTACCATTGTTAGCCATACATAGTGGCATTATGAGGAAGTTATATTGGCAGTACTGTGAAGTTGATGGATGTGATAGGGTACCTCGTCATCCATCTCGGAGCCAGATGTGACGGTGTTTGAGAAACCACTGCGACTGGACTCATCCAAGCCTCTGTGTGCCAGTGGTGATTGTTGCATTCGTTATTACAATGGTGATCCTTTTAGTTTTTATTGCAGTGATGATTGTTGTAGTTTTTGTTGCAGTGGTGGCTGTGGTAGTTGTTACAGTGATGGTAATTGCTGCAGTGATGGTTGTGGTAGAAGTCATATTGGAAGTGGTGATTGTGAAAATTTTGAAATGGAAGTATTGATATGAATAGGGGCAGCAACAACAGTGGTTTTGAGAAAGGATAATTTGATAAAGACAAGAAAGTGATAAGATGACAAAATGTGAATGCAAACCCTTCAGTCTTTGGCTTGACAGGGCTGTTGTTAGGAGTGATGGAGGTGGGAGCAGTGTTAGATGCATTGGAGAGGGGGTCATCAAGTGGATGTGACAAGACTGAAGGGGTGTTCTCTTCGGTGGCCATTTGTTCCTCTGACTCAACCACCACCTCCTCCGCCACACACTTCTCTTCTTTCCTTCAGTTATTTCAAAGAATTTTGAATGCAGTGTATGCAACAGGACAAGCAAACACTAAAATGTACAAAGGTAACACAGCAAGCAACCAACAGGGATTAACACAGTAACATAGCGACCAACTCTGATGACTGCTGTTTGTTGCTAGCAGCAAGGCAAATTGCTTCAGCTGCTTGTCGGGTTAACTGCTGCTTGGACTGCTTGAAGAGCAAGTCAAGCTCCTTTGCTTGCATTGCCTCCTTGCTGTCCTCCTGCAGCAATGACATGATGTTTTCATATGTCTTGCTATATTTCCAAACAATTCAATACAATATGAAAAGTGTAATGAAAAAAATGAAAAACCCCCATATGAGTCACAGACCGGGTAGAAAGCAGTGGCATTGGCAATGATGAGGTTGAAGTCACGTTCCATCTCTTCAACCCCCACATACTCACCTTCCTTCACTCTGCCTCCTACCACACTTATGTCCATCGGCTTTGAGATGACTGTGTAGTACTCTGGGTCTTCCCTGTGCATGGGTGTGCAAATGGTCAAAAGGCACTCTTGGAAGAAAACAGTGCATGTTGGCGGAGTAATTTCCGAAAGTAATTGAGAAGTTTGTATTCACAATCTTTTCTCTCTCTTGAGTTTATATTATCACTTAATGAATTGATGGGCCTCCCTCGCGTGAACACCTGCGTTTGGGCATACGAAGAAAGGGCTCACAGAGCAAAGACCCATCCTCCATCTTCTGGTTGCGCACTATTTCAAACAGGTCTTCACAGATGTCTTGCTGTTTTGTTATCGGTTTGCACAATCAAGTTTGTGTTTGTTTTGAAACCTTTGTTTTTGTAGTATTCGAGCTTACAAATGTTCTTTTCAAAATAATTATATACAAAAAAATCTATGTTTAAATATTTTGATTCAATGAAATTAAAAATATTAAAAAAAACAGCTTTTAAATATAGTATTGTATATTTTTATAACTTACAGATGTGTAAGCTATAGACTTTTTTTTCATCACCCATTCTTCTAACTTTTTTTTTTTTTCAAACGGCATTTGAGCCCGGTTTTTATAATTAAATATTAAATAATTATCGTTTTAAATTCAAAATTCAATGAACGATAAACTCTATTTTAATAACAAAGAACAAAAATAATTTAATACCTACAAAAACTATTTTTATGAAATTTATAATTACGCTTTCTAAGAACACAATTAGTTCTAGTAATGCAACTTAGGATTTCATAAAAACTACCGTAATAAAATTATTTTAAACTGATTTAAATTAATTTTATATAAATTATTTTAATTGTCGGTTTTAGTTTACTTCAAACTTTAAAACGAACTATTTCAAAATCCTATTTACACTTTTTATTTTTTTATCAACATTACTTTCTTTCATTATTTTGTTCAAATAAAGAATACGGCTGTTTGAAAATTATTCAATAAAAATGGAAATACTATTTTTTTTATACTAGAGTACTTTTTTTGCTACTTTTTATTTACAAAAAACAAACAGTTCCAAGAATTTTAACTAGGTTAACATAAAAAATAAAAATTATAAAGCTGAAAACTTTAACAATGTAAACTTCCAAGAACATGTTGAAGATGTGACTTTTTGCAAATATTTTTAATCACTCAAGAACCCTGAAAATTAGTAGCACTCATATTTTTAACTTCAAACCACTTCAAACAATTTCGAAAAGGGATTTATCAGAAAAGTTGAATCTATTATTTATAAAGCAATAGCAGTTAGTTAAAAGTATTGGACACTCAAAATCACTTCATTACAGTATATTCTGTCAACAAAATTATAGAAAAAATGTCGGATATATATATATATATATATATATATATATATATATATATATATATATATATATATATATATATATATATATATATATATATATATAAATGTGAACAAAATATAAGAGGTTATAGCTGTTCTTGAGTCAGCCACGTTCTCAAGGCAGACGACAAAATGTTCAACCTTGCGACTTTATTGGCGGTGCTGGTGTGTGTTGGTGCGACTGTGAAGGACGAGATTATGGTGGAAAAGGCTCATGGCAGAGCTGTGGTGGAAGCTACCATCTCGAAGATCAAGGCTCAGTGTCTTTTCAAAAATGACTTGCTTTTCGTCAGAAGGCTGGCCTACGTGGAGACAACCGATGGAACAGACGATGACACCTTCAAGCCTGATTTTTACGGAGGCATCTGGAAGGTGCCACTTGTAATTACAGAGTCGAAAAACTTTTAAAAACGAACTTTTCATTTTTTAGATCGATGAAAAGCGCTTCATGCTGACGAAAGAGCTGCCGCAAAGCATCCTCGAAGGCGTCGCGAAGAAATTCGGAGTTGATTGGCACAAGGTGGCTTGGCAGGAACTCACGAAGCCCTTCTACTCCGGCCTTGCAGCTTACCTGTACGTGGTTCATACGGAGCTGTTAGGCAGGTACCCCGTCCCCCCTGAACTTTTTCTGCAAGCCGATTTGTGGAATCGACACTTTGACCAGAACAAAGAGCAGGGAAAGTTTATAGAAAAGGCCACCATACTGGAAAAAAGTAACCATTCAAAAGTTTTAGCATTGAACCTGTTTGAATACTAACACACCACCTCCGAAGGCATTTGTAAGGCACACTCCTCTGACGTCATCTTCGTGCTTGATGGCTCCAGTCGCATCTACTCGTACGACTTCCAGTTCCAGAAGATGTTCGTGAAGAGCTTCATACAGGACTACAAAGTGGGACATGACGCAGAGAAGCATAACAGGTTTTCGCTCTTGCAGTTCAGTCGAGAGGCGGTGCCAGAGTTCCAGCTGCACGACTTCCACACACTGAATGACTACATGCAAGCAGTCGACAAGGTGCCACAGAAGCTCGGAGGTCAGTTGGAATACCCCTTGAATACTCCAACGCAAACGTAACTTGCATCCAACTTTCAACACCGAAGGAGCGCACATAGCACCGGCGTTGAACTACGTAGCAGACCATGGATTTTCAACTGAGAATGGAGGCAGAAAATCAGGTGAAGCTTAAATATTTAGTTTCAAACATCTTCATACTAAAGACTCAATCGTCTCAAAGGGGTGTTCCGCATTGTGGTTCTCTTCACGGGAGGCAGGTCTGCCGACGAGAATGCAACCATGGCTGCGGCGAAAAGACTGCATGGGCAAGGAGTGGAAGTGTACGTTGTAGCAGCAGAGATAGACCACAGTGAGAAAGAGCTGAGTGAAATGGCTTCGGACCCTGACTGCCAGCATCTGAACCGCTTGCACTTCTTCCACGAAATGAGGTTCTACTCCAGCAACGTCCTCGTGTGCCAGAGTAGGTGGCAGCGAGTGCTCTTGGAAAGCGCTACAATACGCAATAAAAAAACATAATTAAAATAAAACGACAATTTATAGAAAAAGGCCCGGTTTGGTTTAAAAAGTATTCGGTCGAATGGCGATACTACTCGACGAAAATAAATTAGAAAAAAATCGATTGGTCTGATAAGGCCTGAGAAGGAATGTGAAAGCTGATGCAATTTAAAAGCTTATCGCCTCTTTCAGATAATGACATCGAGTTGAAAACAACTGTTGGGCCCACAACACAAGGCGCTGCCACATCAACAAGTGCACCCATTGTGAGCACCAAAGAGAGCACAACTTCGACAAGATCAACGGGAAAAACAACAAAAAAACCAAATACGCAATATACTACAACGGCTCAAAATCCTACAACAAAACAATCTTCTATGACAACACAAACTTTAACAACAACACAAGCTTCTGCAACAACACATGAGCCATTAACTTCAGAAACTACAATTCAGTCAGCCACATCTCAGACAACAATTAACTCAACCACCCCTCAGACAGCAACTTATACAACCACTTCTAGAACAACTAACCGTCCAGCTAGCTCTCAAACAACATTCCATCCAAACATCTCTCAAACAACAAATCATCCAACCACCTCTCAAGTAACAATCCATCCAACCAACTCTCACACAGTAATATATACCGCAACTTCTCCAACGATAATAGATCCAAAAACCTCGCAAATAACAATCTATCAAACAACCAATCTAACTACGATACATCTAACCACATCTCAACCGACAATCCACCAAAACACCACTCGAACAACACTAAATCCAACGACTCCTCAAACAACAACGCACTCAGCAAGCTCACAAACGACAATTCATACAACTACTTCTCGTACAACAATCCATCCAAACAACTCTCAAACAGTAACCAAGCCAACCAACTCTCAAACAACACTCCATGGAACGACCTTACAAACAACAACCCATCCAACAACCTCTGAAACGATAATCAATCCAACAACCCCTCAGACAACAATCCATCTAACCAGCTCTCAAAAAACAACCCATGAAACAACTACTCAAACAACAAAATATACAATCCCTTATGAAACAACATTTAATCAAACAACTCTTCAAACAACAACAGATCAAACAACCTTTCAAACAACAACCCAGCTAACAACCTCTCCAACAACGATAGATACGACTCTTCAAACAACAATCAACCCAACAACTTTTCGGACAACAATCCATCCAACAAATTCTCAATCGACGATCATACCAACCAGCTCTCAAACAACAATGCATTCAATGCCCTCTCAAACAATGGAATACACAACCAAATTCCTAACAACAACCAAACCAACAAACTCAGAAACACCGATAGACACAACAAATTTTGAAACAACAATTCATACAACAAACCTTCATACAACAATCCATCCGACCACCTCTCAAACAACGAGATATACAGATACTTCTCAAACAACAATCGCTCAAACAACCTCTCAAACAACAATTCATCCAACGACCTCTCAAACATCACTAAAACCAACCATCACTCAAACATCAATTCATCCATCCACAACTCAAACAACAATTCATCCAACCACCACTCAAACAACAATTCATCCAACCACCACTCAAACAATAATTCATCCAACAACCACTCGAACAACTATTCGTCCAACCATGACACAAACAACAATTCATCCAACCACCAATCAAACTACAATTCAACCAGCCACCACGCAAACAACAATTCATCCATCCACCACTCAAACAACAACTCATCAGACCACCACTCAAACATCAATCCATCCAACCACCACTCAAACAACAATTTACCAAACCACCACTCGAACAACAATTCATACAACCAACACTCAAACAACAATTCATCCATCCACCACTCAAACAACAATTTATCCAACTACCACTCGAACGTCAACTAATCCAACCACCACTAAAACAACAATTCATCCAACCATCACTCAAACAACAATTCATCCATCCACTACTCAAACTACAATTCATCCAACCACCACTCAAACAACAATTCATCCATCCACCATTCAAACGTCAACTCATCCAACCACAACTCAAACAACAATTCATCCAACCACCACTCAAACGTCAAATCATCCAACCACCACTCGAAAGTCAACTAATCCAACCGCCACTAAAACAACAATTCATCCAACCATCACTCAAACAACAATTCATCCATCCACTACTCAAACTACAATTCATCCAACCACCACTCAAACAACAATTCATCCATCCACTACTCAAACTACAATTCATCCAATCACCACTCAAACAACAATTCGTCCAACCACCATCCGAACAACAATCAATTCAACCACCCTTCAAACAACAATTTACCCAACCACCTCTCAAACAACAATTCATTCAATAACATCCCAAACAACAAGTAATCCATCCACCACTCAAACCTCAATTCACACAACCACCACTCAAACAACAATTCATCCATACACCACTCAAACAACGATTATTCCAACCACCACTCAAACCATAATTCATCCAACCACCACTCAAACAACAATTCACACAACCACCACTCGAACAACAATTCATCCAACAACCACTCAAACAAAAATTCACCCAACCACCACTAAAACAACAATTCATCCAACCCCCACTCAAACAACAATTCATCCAACCACCACTCAAACAACAATTCATCCAATCACCACTCAAACAACAAATCAACCAGCCACCACTCAAACAACAATTTATCCAATCACCACTCAAACAACAATTCAACCAGCCACCACTCAAACAACAATTCATCCAACCACTACTCAAACAATATTTCAACCAACCACAACTCAAACAACAATTCATCCGAAAACCTCCCAAACACCAATTCATCCTACCACCACTCAAACAACAATTCATCCAACCACAACTCAAACAACAATTCACCCAACCACCACTCAAACAACAATTCATCCAACCAACACTCAAACAACAATTCATCCATCCACCACTCAAACAACGATTATTCCAACCACCACTCAAACAACAATTCATCCAACCACCACTCAAACAACAATTCACCCAACCACCACTCAAACAACAATTCATCCAACCACCACTCAAACAACAATTCATCCAACCACCACTCAAACATCATTTCATCCAACGACTTCCCAAACAGCCACTCATCCATCCACCACTCAAACAATAATTCATCCATCCACCACTCAAACAACGATTATTCCAACCACCACTCAAACCATAATTCATCCATCCACCACTCAAACAACAATTCACACAACCACCACTCAAACAACAATTCATCCAACCACCACTCAAACAACAATTCACCCAACCAGCACTAAAAACACAATTCATCCAACCACCACTCAAACAACAATTCGTCCAACGACCACTCAAACAACAATTCATCCAACGAACACTCAAACAACAATTCATCCAACCACCACTCGAACAACAATTCATCCAACCACCACTCAAACAACAATTCATCCAATCACGACTCAAACAACAATTCAACCAGCCACCCCTCAAACAACAATTCATCCAATCACCACTCAAACATCAATTCATCCAAGGACTTCCCAAACAGCCACTCATCCATCCACCACTCAAACAACAATTCATCCATCCATCACTCAAACAACGATTATTCCAACCACCACTCAAACAACAATTCATCCAACCACCACTCAAACAACAATTCACCCATCCGCCACTCAAACAACAATTCATCCAACCACCACTCAAACAAATATTCAACTAACCACCACTCAAACAACAATTCATCCAACTACCACTCAAACAACAATTCATCTAATCACCACTCAAACAACAACACAACCAGCCACCACTCAAACAACAATTCATCCAACCACCACTCAAACAAATATTCAACTAACCACCATTCAAACAACAATTCATCCAACTACCACTCAAAGAACAATTCATCCAATCACCACTCGAACAACAATTCAACCAGCCACCACTCAAACAACAATTCATCCAATCACCACTCAAACAACAATTCAACTAGCTACCACTCAAACAGCATTTCATCCAACTACCACTCAAACAACAATTCAACCAACCACCACTCAAACAACAACTCATCCAACAACCTCCCAAACAACAATTCATCCAACCACCACTCAAACAACAATTCATCCAACCACCACTCAAACAACAATTCACCCACCCACCAGTCAAACAACGATTATTCCAACCACCACTCAAACAACAATGCATCCAACCACCACTCAAACATCAATTCATCCAACGACCACTCAAACAACAAATCATCCAACGAACACTCAAACAACAATTCATCCAACCACCACTCGAACAACAATTCGTGCAAACATCACTCAAACAACAAATCATCCAACCACCACTCAAACAACAATTTATCGAACCACCACACAAACAACACTTAATCCAACCACCACTCAAACAACGATTCATCCAATCACCACTCAAACAACAATTCATCCAACCACCACTCAAACAACAATTCATCCAATCACCACTCAAACAACAACTCAACCAGCCACCACTAAAACAACAATTCATTTAACCACCACTCAAACAAAAATTCAAATAACCACAACTCAAACAACAATTCATTCAACTACCACTCAAACAACAATTCATCCAATCACCACTCGAACAACAATCTACCCCTCACCCACTCAAACAACAATTCATCCAACCACCACTCAAACAACAATTCATCCAACCCCCACTCAAACAACTATTCATCCAACCACCACTCAAATAACAAATCATCCAATCACCACTCAAACAACAATTCAACCAGCCACCACTCAAACAACAATTCATCCAACTACCACTCAAACAACAATTCATCCAATCACCATTCGAACAACAATCTACCCCTCAACCACTCAAACAACAATTCATCCATCCACCACTCAAACAACATTTTCTCCAATCTCCACTCAAACAACACTTCGTCCAACCACCACTCAAACAACAATTCATCCAACCACCACTCAAACAACAATTCATCCAACCCCCACTCAAATAACAATTCATCCAACCACCACTCAAACAACAATTCATCCAATCAGCACTCAAACAACAATTCAACCAACCACCACTCAAACAACAATTTATCCAACCACCACTCAAACAACCATTCAATCAACAACCACTCAAACAACAATTCATCCAACAACATCTCAAACAACAATTAATCCAACCACCACTCGAACAACAAGTCGTCTAACCACCACTCAAACAACGATTCATCCAATCACCACTCAAACAACAATTCATCCAAACGCCACTCAAACAACAATTCATCCAACCACCACTCAAACAACAATTCATCCAACCACCACTCAAACAACGATTCATCCAATCACCACTCAAACAACAATTCGTCCAACCACCACTCAAACAATTATTCAACCAACCACCACTCAAACAACAATTCATTCAACTACCACTCAAACAACAATTCATCCAATCACCACTCGAACAACAATCTACCCCTCACCCACTCAAACAACAATTCATCCAACCACCATTCAAACAACAATTCATTCAACCCCCACTCAAACAACTATTCATCCAACCACCACTCAAACAACAATTCATCCAATCAACACTCAAACAACAATTCAACCAGCCACTACTCAAACAACAATTCATCCAACTACCACTCAAACAACAATTCATCCAATCACCATTCGAACAACAATCTACCCCTCAACCACTCAAACAACAATTCATCCATCCACCACTCAAACAACATTTTCTCCAATCTCCACTCAAACAACACTTCGTCCAACCACCACTCAAACAACAATTCATCCAACCACCACTCAAACAACAATTCATCCAACCCCCACTCAAATAACAATTCATCCAACCACCACTCAAACAACAATTCATCCAATCAGCACTCAAAGAACAATTCAACCAACCACCACTCAAACAACAATTTATCCAACCACCACTCAAACAACAATTCAAACAACAACCACTCAAACAACAATTCATCCAACAACATCTCAAACAACAATTCATCCAACCACCACTCGAACAACAAGTCGTCTAACCACCACTCAAACAACGATTCATCCAATCACCACTCAAACAACAATTCATCCAATCCCCACTCAAACAACAATTCATCCAACCACCACTCAAACAACAATTCATCCAACTACCACACAAACAACAATTTATCCAACCACCACTCAAACAACAATTCATCCAACCACCACTCAAACAACGATTCATCCATCCACCACTCAAACAACGATTCATCCAACCACCACTCAAACAACAATTCATCCAATCACCACTCAAACAACAATTCGTCCAACCACCACTCGAACAACAATTCAACAAACCACCACTAAAACATCAATTCATCCAACTACCACTCAAACAACAATTCATCCAACCACCACTCAAACAACAATTCATCCAACAACCTCCCAAACTACAAGTCATCCAACCATCACTCTAACAACAATTCATCCAACAACCTCCCAAACAACAATTCATCCAACCACCACTCAAACAACGATTCATCCAATCACCACTCAAACAACAATTCATCCAACCACCACTCAAACAACGATTCATCCAATCACCACTCAAACAACAATTCATCCAATCCCCACTCAAACAACAATTCATCCAACCACCACTCAAACAACAATTCATCCAACTACCACACAAACAACAATTTATCCAACCACCACTCAAACAACAATTCATCCAACCACCACTCAAACAACGATTCATCCATCCACCACTCAAACAACGATTCATCCAACCACCACTCAAACAACAATTCATCCAATCACCACTCAAACAACAATTCGTCCAAGCACCACTCGAACAACAATTCAACAAACCACCACTAAAACAACAATTCATCCAACTACCACTCAAACAACAATTCATCCAACCACCACTCAAACAACAATTCATCCAACAACCTCCCAAACTACAAGTCATCCAACCATCACTCTAACAACAATTCATCCAACAACCTCCCAAACAACAATTCATCCAACCACCACTCAAACAACGATTCATCCAATCACCACTCAAACAACAATTCATCCAACCACCACTCAAACAACAATTCATCCAATCACCACTCAAACAACAACTCAACCAGCCACCACTAAAACAACAATTCATTTAACCACCACTCAAACAAATATTCAACTAACCACAACTCAAACAACAATTCATCCAACTACCACTCAAACAACAATTCATCCAATCACCACTCGAACAACAATCTACCCCTCACCCACTCAAACAACAATTCATCCATCCACCACTCAAACAAAAATTCATCCAATCACCACTCAAAAAACAATTCGTCCAACCACCACTCAAACAACAATTCATCCAAACACCACTCAAACAACAATTCATCCAACCCCCACTCAAACAACTATTCATCCAACCACCACTCAAACAACAATTCATCCAACCACCACTCAAACAACAATTCATCCAACCCCCACTCAAACAACAATTCATCCAACCAACACTCAAATAACAATTCATCCAATCATCACTCAAACAACATTTCAACCAACCACCACTCAAACAACAATTCATCCAACCACCACTCGAACAACAAGTCGTCCAACCACCACTCAAACAACAATTCGTCCAACCACCAATCAAACAATTATTCAACCAACCACCACTCAAAGCTCAATTCATACAACCACCACTCAAACAACAATTCATCCATCCACCACTCAAACAACGATTATTCCAACCACCACTCAAACAATAATTCATCCAACCACCACTCAAACAACAATTCATCCAACCCCCACTCAAACAACAATTCATCCAACCACCACCCAAACAACAATTCATCCAATCACCACTCAAACAACAATTCAACCAGCCACCACTCAAACAGCAATTCATCCAATCACCACTCAAACAACAATTCAACCAGCCACCACTCAAACAACAATTTATCCAGCCACCACTCAAACAATAATTCAACCAACCACCACTCAAACAACAATTCATCCAATCACCACTCAAACAACAATTCGTCCAACCACCACTCGAACAACTATTCAACAAACCACCACTAAAACAACAATTCATCCAACTACCACTCAAACAACAATTCATCCAACCACCACTCAAACAACAATTCATCCAACCACCACTCAAACAACAATTCATCCAACAACCTCTCAAACTACAAGTCATCCAACCACCACTCTAACAACAATTCATCCAACAACCTTCCAAACAACTATTCAACCAACCACCACTCAAACAACAATTCATCCAACTACCACTCCAACAACAATTCAACCAACCACCACTCAAACAACAATTTATCAAACCACCACTCAAACAACAATTCAACCAACCACCACTCAAACAACAATTCATCCAATCACCACTCAAACAACAATTCGTCCAAACACCAGTCAAACAACTATTCAACCAACCACCACTAAAACAACAATTCATCCAACAACCTCCCAAACAACGATTCATCCAACCACCACTCGAACAACAAGTCGTCCAACCACCACTCAAACAACGATTCATCCAATCACCACTCAAACAACAATTCATCCAAACGCCAATCGAACAACAATTCATCCAACCACCACTCAAACAACAATTCGTCCAACCACCACTCACACAACTATTCAACCAACCACCACTCAAACATCAATTCATCCAACTACCACTCAAACCACAATTCATCCAACGACCACTCAAACAACAATTCATCTAACAACCTCCCAAACTACAAGTCATCCAATCTCCACTCAAACAACAATTCAACCAGCCAACACTCAAACAACAATTCATCCAATCACCACTCAAACAACAATTCAACCAGCCACCACTCAAACAACAATTTTTCCAACCACCACTCAAACAACAATTCAACAAACCACCACTAAAACAACAATTCATCCAACAACCTCCCAAACTACAAGTCATCCAACCACCACTCAAACAACAATTCATCCAACCACCACTCAAACATCAATTCATCCAACCACCACTCAATCAACAATTCATCCAACCACCACTCGGACAACAATTCATCCACCAACCTCCCAAACTACAAGTCATCCAACGACCACTCAAACAACAATTCATCCAACAACCTCCCGAACAACAATTCATCCAACCACCACTCAAACAACAATTCATCCAACCACCACTCACACATCAATTCATCCAACGACTTTCACAACAACAGTTCATCCAACAACCTTCCAAACAACAAGTCATCCAACAAACTCTCAAACGTCGATAGATACAACAACTCATACAACGACTCCTCAAACATCAATTCAACCAAACACTTCCCCAATAACAATTCATCCAACGACATTCACAACAACAGTTCATCCAACAACCTTCCAAACAACTATTCAACCAACCACCACTCAAACAACAATTCATCCAATCACCACTCAAACAACAATTCAACCAGCCACCACTCAAACAACAATTCATCCAACCACCACTCAAACAACAATTCAACCAACCACCACTCAAACAACAATTCATCCAATCACCACTCAAACAACAATTCGTCCAACCACCCCTCAAACAACTATTCAACAAACCACCACTAAAACAACAATTCATCCAACTACCACTCAAACAACAATTCATCCAACCACCACTCAAACAACAATTCATCCAACAACCTCCCAAACTACAAGTCATCCAACCATCACTCCAACAACAATTCATCCAACTACCACTCAAACAACAATTTATCCAACCACCACTCAAATAACAATTCATCCAACCACCACTCGAACAACAATTCATCCACCAACCTCCCAAACTACAAGTCATCCAACCACTACTCAAACAACAAGTCATCCAACAACCTCCCAAACAACAATTCATCCAACCACTACTCAAACAACAATTCATCCAATCACCACTCAAACAACATCTCAAACAGCCACCACTCAAACAACAATTCATCCAATCACCACTCAAACAACAACTCAAACAGCCACCACTCAAACGACAATTCATCCAACCACCACTCAAACAACAATTCAACCAACCACCACTCAAACAACAATTTATCAAACCACCACTCAAACAACAATTGATCCAACCACCACTCAAACATCAATTCATCCAACCACCACTCAAACAACAATTTATCCAACCACCACTCAAACAACAATTCAACCAACCACCACTCAAACAACAATTCATCCAATCACCACTCAAACAACAATTCGTCCAACCACCACTCAAACAACTATTCAACCAACCACCACTGAAACAACAATTCATCCAACAACCTCCCAAACAACAATTCATCCAACCACCACTCAATCAACAATTCAACCAACCACCACTCAAACAACAATTCATCCAACAACCTCCCAAACAACAATTCATCCAACCACCACTCGAACAACAAGTCGTCCAACCACCACTCAAACAACAATTCATCCAACCACCACTCAAACAACAATTCATCCAACCACCTCTCAAACAACAATTCATCCAACCACCACTCAAACAACGATAATTCCAACCACCGCTCAAACAACAATTCATCCAATCACCACTCAAACAACATTTCGTCCAACCACCACTCAAACAACTAATCAAATAACCACCACTCAAACATCAATTCATTCAACCACCACTCAAACAATTATTCCAACCACCACTCAAACAACAATTCATCCAACCACCACCCAAACAACGATTATTCCAACCACCAATCAAACAATAATTCATCCAACCACCACTCAAACAACAATTTTTCCAACCACCACTCAAACAACAATTCAACCAACCACCACTCAAACAACAATTCATCCAATCACCACTCAAACAACAATTCGTCCAACCACCACTCGAACAACTATTCAACAAACCACCACTAAAACAACAATTCATCCAACTACCACTCAAACAACAATTCATCCAACTACCACTCGAACAATTCATCCAGCCACTACTCAAACAACAATTCATACAACAACCTCCCAAACTACAAGTCATCCAACCATCACTCTAACAACACTTCATCCAACAACCTCCCAAACAACAATTCATCTAACCACCACTCAAACAACAATTCATCCAACCACCACTCAAACAACTATTCAACCAACCACCATTCAAACATCAATTCATCCAACTACCCCTCAAACAACAATTCATCCAACCACCACTCAAACAACAATTCATCTAACAACCTCCCAAACTACAAGTCATACAACCACCACTCTAACAACAATTCATTCAACAACCTCCATAACAACAATTCATCCAACCACCACTCAAACAACAATTCATCCAACTACCACTCAAACAACAAATTATCCAACCACCACTCAAACAATAATTCATCCAACCACCACTCAATCAACAATTCATCCAACCACCACTCGAACAACAATTCATCCACCAACCTCCCAAACTACAAGTCATCCAACGACCACTCAAACAACAATTCATCCAACAACCTCCCGAACAACAATTCATCCAACCACCACTCAAACAACAATTCATCCAACCACCACTCAAACATCAATTCATCCAACGACTTTCACAACAACAGTTCATCCAACAGCCTTCCAAACAACAAGTCATCCAACAAACTCTCAAACGTCGATAGACGTTCAACCAACCACTTCCCCAATAACAATTCATCCAACGACATTCACAACAACAGTTCATCCAACAACCTTCCAAACAACTATTCAACCAACCACCACTCAAACAACAATTCATTCAACTACCACTCAAACCAAAATTCAACCAACCACCACTCAAACAACAATTGATCCAACCACCACTCAAACATCAATTTATCCAACCACCACTCAAACAACAATTTATCCAACCACCACTCAAACAACAATTCAACCAACCACCACTCAAACAACAATTCATCCAATCACCACTCAAACAACAATTCGTCCAACCACCACTCAAACAACTATTCAACCAACCCCCACTGAAACAACAATTCATCCAACAACCTCCCAAACTACAAGTCATCCAACCATCACTCTAACAACAATTCATCCAACAACCTCCCAAACAACAATTCATCCAACCACCACTCAATCAACAATTCAACCAACCACCACTCAAACAACAATTCATCCAACAACCTCCCAAACAACAATTCATCCAACCACCACTCGAACAACAAGTCGTCCAACCACCACTCAAACAACGATTCATCCAACCACCACTCAAACATCAATTCATTCAACCACCACTCAAACAATTATTCCAACCACCACTCAAACAACAATTCATCCAACCACCACTCAAACAACAATTCAACCAGCCACCACTCAAACAACAATTTATCCAACCACCACTCAAACAACAATTCAACCAACCACCACTCAAACAACAATTCATCCAATCACCACTCAAACAACAATTCGTCAAACCACCACTCAAACAACTATTCAACAAACCACCACTAAAACAACATATCATCCAACTACCACTCAAACAACAATTCATCCAACCACCACTCAAACAACAATTCATCCAACAACCTCCCAAACTACAAGTCATCCAACCATCACTCTAACAACAATTCATCCAACAACCTCCCAAACAACAATTCATCCAACCACCACTCAAACAACAATTCATCCAACTACCACTCAAACAACAATTTATCCAACCACCACTCAAATAACAATTCATCCAACCACCACTCGAACAACAATTCATCCACCAACCTCCCAAACTACAAGTCATCCAACCACTACTCAAACAACAATTCATCTAACAACCTCCCAAACAACAATTCATCCAACCACCACTCAAACAACAATTCAGCCAATCACCACTCAAACAACATTTCAAACAGCCACCACTCAAACAACAATTCATCCAATCACCACTCAAACAACAACTCAACCAGCCACCACTCAAACGACAATTCATCCAACCACCACTCAAACAACAATTCAACCAACCACCACTCAAACAACAATTTATCAAACCACCACTCAAACAACAATTGATCCAACCACCACTCAAACATCAATTCATCCAACCACCACTCGAACAACAATTTATCCAACCACCACTCAAACAACAATACAACCAACCACCACTCAAACAACAATTCATCCAATCACCACTCAAACAACAATTCGTCCAACCACCACTCAAACAACTATTCAACCAACCACCACTGAAACAACAATTCATCCAACAACCTCCCAAACTACAAGTCATCCAACCATTACTCTAACAACAATTTATCCAACAACCTCCCAAACAACAATTCATCCAACCACCACTCAATCAACAATTCAACCAACCACCACTCGAACAACAAGTCGTCCAACCACCACTCAAACAACGATTCATCCAATCACCACTCAAACAACAATTCGTCCAACCACCACTCAAACAACTATTCAACCAACCACCACTCAAACATCAATTCATTCAACCACCACTCAAACAATTATTCCAACCACCACTCAAACAACAATTCATCCAACCACCACTCAAACAACAATTCATCCAACCCCCACTCAAACAACAACTCATCCAACCACCACTCAAACAACAATTCATCCAATCACCATTCAAACAACAATTCAACAAGCCCCCACTCAAACAACAATTCATCCAATCACCACTCAAACAACAATTCAACCAGCCACCACTCAAACAACAATTTATCCAACCACCACTCAAACAACAATTCAACCAACCACCACTCAAACAACAATTCATCCAATCACCACTCAAACAACAATTCGTCCAACCACCACTCAAACAACTATTCAACCAACCACCACTGAAACAACAATTCATCCAACAACCTCCCAAACTACAAGTCATCCAACCATTAATCTAACAACAATTTATCCAACAACCTCCCAAACAACAATTCATCCAACCACCACTCAATCAACAATTCAACCAACCACCACTCAAACAACAATTCATCCAACAACCTCCCAAACAACAATTCATCCAACCACCACTCGAAAAACAAGTCGTCCAACAACCACTCAAACAACGATTCATCCAATCACCACTCAAACAACAATTCATCCAAACGCCAATCAAACAACAATTCATCCAACCACCACTCAAACAACAATTCATCCAACCACCACTCAAACAACAATTCATCCAACCCCCACTCAAACAACAACTCATCCAACCACCACTCAAACAACAATTCATCCAATCACCATTCAAACAACAATTCAACAAGCCCCCACTCAAATAACAATTCATCCAATCACCACTCAAACAACAATTCAACCAGCCACCACTCAAACAACAATTTATCCAACCACCACTCAAACAACAATTCAACCAACCACCACTCAAACAACAATTCATCCAATCAACCCACAAACAACAATTCGTCAAACCACCACTCAAACAACTATTCAACAAACCACCACTAAAACAACATATCATCCAACTACCACTCAAACAACAATTCATCCAACCACCACTCAAACAACAATTCATCCAACAACCTCCCAAACTACAAGTCATCCAACCATCACTCTAACAACAATTCATCCAACAACCTCCCAAACAACAATTCATCCAACCACCACTCAAACAACAATTCATCCAACTACCACTCAAACAACAATTTATCCAACCACCACTCAAATAACAATTCATCCAACCACCACTCGAACAACAATTCATCCACCAATCTCCCAAACTACAAGTCATCCAACCACTACTCAAACAACAATTCATCCAACAACCTCCCAAACAACAATTCATCCAACCACCACTCAAACAACAATTCAGCCAATCACCACTCAAACAAAATTTCAAACAGCCACCACTCAAACAACAATTCATCCAATCACCACTCAGACAACAACTCAACCAGCCACCACTCAAACGACAATTCATCCAACCACCACTCAAACAACAATTCAACCAACCACCACTCAAACAACAATTTATCAAACCACCACTCAAACAACAATTGATCCAACCACCACTCAAACATCAATTCATCCAACCACCACTCGAACAACAATTTATCCAACCACCACTCAAACAACAATACAACCAACCACCACTCAAACAACAATTCATCCAATCACCACTCAAACAACAATTCGTCCAACCACCACTCAAACAACTATTCAACCAACCACCACTGAAACAACAATTCATCCAACAACCTCCCAAACTACAAGTCATCCAACCATTACTCTAACAACAATTTATCCAACAACCTCCCAAACAACAATTCATCCAACCACCACTCAATCAACAATTCAACCAACCACCACTCAAACAACAATTCCTCCAACAACCTCCCAAACAACAATTCATCCAACCACCACTCAAACAACAATTCATCCAACCACCACTCAAACAACGATAATTCCAACCACCACTCAAACAATAATTCATCCAATCACCACTCAAACAACAATTCAACCAACCACCACTCAAACAACAATTCATCCAATCACCACTCAAACAACAATTTGTCCAACCACCACTCAAACAACAATTCAACCAACCACCACTCAAACATCAATTCATTCAACCACTACTCAAACAATTATTCCAACCACCACTCAAACAACAATTCATCCAACTACCAGTCAAACAACAATTCATCCATCCACCACCCAAACAACGATTATTCCAACCACCACTCAAACAATAATTCATCCAACCACCACTCAAACAACAATTTTTCCAACCACCACTCAAACAACAATTCAACCAACCACCACTCAAACAACAATTCATCCAATCACCACTCAAACAACAATTCGTCCAACCACCACTCGAACAACTATTCAACAAACCACCACTAAAACAACAATTCATCCAACTACGACTCAAACAACAATTCATCCAACTACCACTCAAACAATTCATCCAACCACTACTCAAACAACAATTCATCCAACAACCTCTCAAACAACAAGTCATCCAACCATCACTCTAACAACAATTCATCCAACAACCTCCCAAACAACAATTCATCCAACCACCACTCAAACAACAATTTATCCAACCACCACTCAAACAACAATTCATCCAATCACCACTCAAACAACAATTCGTCCAACCACCACTCAAACAACAATTCATCCAACTTCCACTCAAACAACAATTCATCCAACCACCACTCAAACAACAATTCATCTAACAACCTCCCAAACTACAAGTCATCCAACCACCACTCTAACAACAATTCATTCAACAACCTCCCAAACAACAATTCATCCAACCACCACTCAAACAACAATTCATCCAACTACCACTCAAACAACAAATTATCCAACCACCACTCAAACAATAATTCATCCAACCACCACTCAATCAACAATTCATCCAACCACCACTCGAACAACAATTCATCCACCAACCTTCCAAACTACAAGTCATCCAACGACCACTCAAACAACAATTCATCCAACAACCTCCCGAACAACAATTCATTCAACCACCATTCAAACAACAATTCATCCAACCACCACTCAAACATCAATTCATCCAACGACTTTCACAACAACAGTTCATCCAACAACCTTCCAAACAACAAGTCATCCAACAAACTCTCAAACGTCGATAGATACAACAACTCATACCACGACTATTCAAACAACAATCCAACCAACCACTTCACCAATAACAATTCATCCACCGACATTCACAACAACAGTTCATCCAACAACCTTCCAAACAACTAGTCAACCAACCAACACTCAAACAACAATTCATCCAACTACCACTCAAACAACAATTCATCCAACCACCACGCAAACAACAATTTATCAAACCACCACTCAAACAACAATTCGTCCAACCACCACCCAAACAACAATTCAACCAACCACCACTCAAACAATATTTCATCCAACTACCACTCGAACAACGATTGGCCAAACCACCACTCGAACAACAATTCATCCAACCACCACTCAAACAACAATTTATCCATCCACCACTCAAACAACAATTCATCCAACAACCTCCAAAACAACAATTCATCCAACCACCACTCAAACAACAATTCATCCAATCACCACTCAAAAAACAATTCAACCAGCCACCACTCAAATAACAATTCATCCAATCACCACTCAAACAACAACTCAACCAGCCACCACTCAAACAACAATTCATCCAACCACCACTCAAACAATAATTCAACCAACCACCACTCAAACAACAATTCATCCAATCACCACTCAAACAACAATTCGTCCAACCACCATTCAAACAACTATTCAACCACCCACCACTCAAACATCAATTCATCCAACTACCACTCAAACAACAATTCATCCAACCACCACTCAAACAACAATTCATCCAACCACCACTCAAACAACAATTCATCCAACTACCAGTCAAACAACAATTTATCCAACCACCACTCAAACAACAATTCATCCAACCACCACTCAATCAACAACTGATCCAACCACCACTCGAACAACAATTCATCCACCAACCTCCCAAACTACAAGTCATCCAACCACCACTCAAACAACAATTCATCCAACAACCTCCCAAACAACAATTCATCCAACCACCACTCAAACAACAATTCATCCAACCACCACTCAAACAACAATTCATCCAACCACCACTCAAACATCAATTCATCCAACGACTTTCACAACAACAGTTCATCCAACAACCTTCCAAACAACAAGTCATCCAACAAACTCTCAAACGTCGATAGATACAACAACTCATACAACGACTCCTCAAACAACAATTCAACCAACAACTTCACCAATAACAATTCATCCAACGACATTCACAACAACAGTTCATCCAACAACCTTCCAAACAACTATTCAACCAACCACCACTCAAACAACAATTTATCCAACTACCACTCAAACAACAATTCATCCACCCACCACTCATACAACAATTCATCCAACAACCTCCCAAACAACAATTATTCCAACCACCACTCAAACAACAATTCATCCAACCACAACTCAAACATCAATTCATCCAACGACTTTCCCAACAACAGTTCATCCAACAACCTTCCAAACAACAAGTCATCCAACAAACTCTCAAACGTCGATAGATACAACAACTCATACAACGACTCCTCAAACAACAATTCAACCAACCACTTCACCATTAACAATTCATCCAACGACATTCACAACAACAGTTCATCCAACAACCTTCCAAACAACTATTCAACCAACCACCCCTAAAAATACAGTTCATCCAACTACCACTCAAACAACAATTCATCCACCCACCACTCAAACAACAATTCATCCAACCTTCACTCAAACAACAATTCATCCAACAACCTCCCAAACTACAAGTCATCCAACCATCATTCTAACAACAATTTATCCAACAACCTCCCAAACAACAATTCATCCAACCACCACTCAATCAACAATTCATCCAACCACCACTCGAACAACAATTCATCCACCAACCTCCCAAACTACAAGTCATCCAACCACTATTCAAACAACAATTCATCCAACAACCTCCCAAACAACAATTCATCCAACCACCACTCAAACAACTATTCATCCAACCACCACTCAAACAACAATTCAACCAACCACCACTCAAACAACAATTCATCCAATCACCACTCAAACAACAATTCGTCCAACCACCACTCAAACAACTATTCAACCAACCACCACTCAAACATCAATTCATCCAACTACCACTCAAACAACAATTCATCCAACCACCACTCAAACAACAATTCATCTAACAACCTCCCAAACTACAAGTCATCCAACCACCACTCTAACAACAATTCATCCAACAACCTCCCAAACTACAAGTCATCCAACCATCACTCTAACAACAATTCATCCAACAACCTCCCAAACAACAATTAATCCAACCACCACTCAATCAACAATTCATCCAACCACCACTCGAACAACAATTCATCCACCAACCTCCCAAACTACAAGTCATCCAACCACTATTCAAACAACAATTCATCCAACAACCTCCCAAACAACAATTCATCCAACCACCACTCAAACAACAATTCAACCAACCACCACTCAAACAACAATTCATCCAACCACCACTCAAACAACAATTCAACCAACCACCACTCAAACAACAATTCATCCAATCACCACTCAAACAACAATTCGTCCAACCACCACTCAAACAACAATTCATCCAACTACCACTCAAACAACAATTCATCCAACCACCACTCAAACAACAATTCATCTAACAACCTCCCAAACTACAAGTCATCCAACCACCACTCTTACAACAATTCATCCAACAACCCCCCAAACAACAATTCATCCAACTACCACTCAAACAACAATTCATCCAACCACCACTCAAACAACAATTCATCTAACAACCTCCCAAACTACAAGTCATCCAACCACCACTCTTACAACAATTCATCCAACAACCTCCCAAACAACAATTCATCCAACTACCACTCAAACAACAATTCATCCAACCACCACTCAAACAACAATTCATCTAACAACCTCCCAAACTACAAGTCATCCAACCACCATTCAAACAACAATTCATCCAACCACCACTCAAACAACAATTCAACCAGCCACCACTCAAACAACAGTTCATCCAACAACCTTCCAAACAACTATTCAACCAACCACCACTCAAACAACAATTCATCCAATTACCACTCAAACAACAAGTCATCCAACCACCATTCAAACAACAATTCATCCAACCACCACTCAAACACCGATTCATCCAACCACCACTCAAACAACAATTCAACCAGCCACCACTCAAACAACAATTTATCCAACCACCACTCAAACAACAATTCAACCAACCACCAGTCAAACAACAATTCATCCAATCACCACTCAAACAACAATTCGTCCAACCACCACTCAAACAACTATTCAACCAACCACCACTAAAACAACAATTCATCCAACTACCACTAAAACAACAATTCATCCAACCACCACTCAAACAACAATTCATCCAACCTTCACTCAAACAACTATTCATGCAACTACCACTCAAACAACAATTTATCCAACCACCATTCAAACAACAATTCATCCAACCACCACTCAATTAACAATTCATCCAACCACCACTCGACCAACAATTCATCCACCAACCTCCCAAACTACAAGTCATCCAACCACTACTCAAACAACAATTCATCCAACAACCTCCCAAACAACAATTCATCCAACCACCATTCAAACAACAATTCATCCAATCACCACTCAACCAACAATTCAACCAGCCACCACTCAAACAACAATTCATCCAATCACCACTCAAACAACCATTCAACCAGCCACCACTCAAACAACAATTCGTCCAACAGCCACTCAAACAACTATTCAACCAACCACCACTCAAACAACAATTCATCTAACAACCTCCCAAACAACAATTCATCCAACCACCACTCAAACAACAATTCATCTAACAACCTCCCAAACTACAAGTCATCCAAACACCACTCTAGCAACAATTCATCCAACAACCTCCCAAACAACAATTCATCCAACCACCACTCAAACAACAATTCATCCAACTACCACTCAAACAACAATTTATCCAAGCACCACTCAAACAACAATTCATCCAACCACAACTCAATCAACAATTCATCCAACCACCACTCGAACAACAATTCATCCACCAACCTCCCAAACTACAAGTCATCCAACCACCACTCAAACAACAATTCATCCAACAACCTCCCAAACAACAATTCATCCAACCACCTCTAAAACAACAATTCATCCAACCACCACTCAAACATCAATTCATCCAACGACTTTCACAACAACAGTTCATCCAACAACCATCCAAACAACTATTCAACCAACCACCACTCAAACAACAATTCATCCAACTACCACTCAAACAACAATATATCCAACCACCACTCAATCAACAATTCATCCAACCACCACTCTAACTTCAATTCATCCAACGACTTTCACAACAACAATTCATCCACCAACCTCCCAAACTACAAGTCATCCAACCACCACTCAAACAACAATTCATCCAACAACCTCCCAAACTACAAGTCATCCAACCACCACTCAAACAACAATTCATTCAACCACCACTCAAACATCAATTCATCCAACGACTTTCACAACAACAGTTCATCCAACAACCTTCCAAACAACAAGTCATCCAACTAACTCTCAAACGTCGATAGATACAACAACTCATACAACGACCCCTCAAACAACAATTCAACCAACTACTTCACCAATAACAATTCATCCAACGACATTCACAACAACAGTTCATCCAACAACCTTCCAAACAACTATTCAACCAACCACCACTCAAACAACAATTCATCCAACAACCTCCCAAACAACAATTCATCCAACTACCACTCAAACAACAATTCGTCCAACCACCACTCAAACAACGATTCATCCAATCACAACTCAAACAACAATTCATCCAACCACCACTCAAACAACAATTCATCCAACCACCACTCAAACAACAATTCATCCAACGACTACTCAAACAACAATTCATCCAACCACCACTCAAACAACGATTTATCCAATCACCACTCAAACAACAATTCATCCAACCACCACTCAAACAACAATTCATCCAATGACCACTCAAACAACAATTCATCCAACCACCACTCAAACAACGATTCATTCAATCACCACTCAAGCAACAATTCATCCAACCACCACTCAAACAACAATTCATCCAACGACCACTCAAACCACAAGTCATCCAACCACCACTCAAACAACGATTCATCCAATCACCACTCAAACAACAATTGATCCAACCACCACTCAAACAACAATTCATCTAACGACCACTCAAACAACAATTCATCCAACCACCACTCAAACAACAATTCATCCAACCACCACTCAAACAACAATTCATCCAACCACCACTCAAACATCAATTCATCCAACCACCACTCAAACATCAATTCATCCAACCACCACTCAAACAACAATTCATCGAACAACCTCTCAAACAACAATTCCTCCAACGACCTCCAAAACAAGACTTCCTCCAACCACCACTCAAACAACAATTCATCCAACCACCCCTCTAACATCACTTCACCAAACCACCACACAAACAACAATTCATCCAACCACCCCTCTAACAACAATTCACCAAACCACCACACAAACAACAATTCACCTAACCACCACTCAAACAACAATTCATCCGACAAACTCTCAAACACCGATAGATACAACAACTCATACAACGACCTCTCAAACAACAATTCAACCAACCACCTCACCATTAACAATTCATCTATCGACTCCTAAAACAACAATACATCCATCCACCACTGATTCATCAATTCATCCATCCACCACTCAAACAACAATTCGTCTAACCACCACTCAAACAACAATTCATCCAACCACCACTCAAACATCAATTCATCCAACCACCACTCAGACAACAATTCACCCAACCACCACTCAAACAACAATTCATTCACCAATCTCTAAAACAACAATTCATCAAATAACCTCTCAAGCCACATTCCGGCCAACTATTTCTCAAACAACAACCCTTCCACCAACCTCTCATACAACAACCCTTCCACCAACCTCTCAAACAACAACCCTTCCACCAACCTCTCAAGCAACAATATTTACATCTACCACTCAAACAACATTTCATCCATCCACCTCTCAAACAACAATTCATCCATCCACCACTCAAACAACAATTCATCCATCCACCTCTCAAACAACAATTCATCCATCCACCACTCAAACAATTATTTATCCAACAACCTCTAAAACAACTATTTTTCCAACCACCTCTCAAACAACGTTCCAGCCAGCCCCTTCTCAAACAATAATTCATTCAACTCCCTCTAAAACAACGATAGATACAACAACTCTTCGAACAACAACTCATTCAACAAACTTTCAATCAACACTTCATCCGACCACCTCTCAAACAACAATCCATCCAACATATTCTCCAACAACGATATATACAACCACTACTCAAACAACAATCCATCCAACTACCACTCAAACTACAATCTATTCATCTCCGGCTCCCACAAGCTCACAACATTCTCTTCCCGTTACATCCAGTCTTGTTCCCTCCACCCCTTTTCCCCTAACCACTCGCACTGCAGCCATTTCTACTTTTACTACCACAATAACCTCCACTACAACAACAACCACCACAACAGCATACATTATTTCTACGACAATTCTGTCTTCTCCAAACCCCACTCGTATAACAACCACTATTCAAACATCTACCATCCTTACAACAAGAACCACTCTCCCAACAACCACCCCTCTCCGAGCCACCACTCGCTCACCCACTACCCCCGTCCTAACAACTACTCTCATCCCAACAACTACCCTCATCTCAACAACTACCACAGTCCCAACAACAACCACTCCAAAAATCACCACACCAATAACTAATCTTTCAACAACAAACACCACCACTTCAACAACAACAACAACAACAACAACAACAACAACAACAACAACAACAACAACAACAACAACTTATCCACCCACATCGTCTACCTACGACTGCACCAACAAGAACCCATGCAGCAAGGAGAACATAGCGGCTGGCAAGTTCTACTGGCCTCACCACATGGAGAGCAAGTTTGTGCAGTGCAGTGAGTGGAGGCAGTGCTGGGAGATGGACTGTCCGAGCGGCCTGGTCTGGAATCAACAGGCACTCACTTGCGTCAGACCCAACTACAGGAAAGCTCCAAGAGTGGTCAATGTGACGTTTTGAAAAGTTTCAGGCTCACGTGTGAGAAAATTTCCAAAAGCCTTCAAAGCTCCTCCAGCGCTTTCATGAAGAGATGGCGTGCTTCAGTCGTCATTGAACATCAACTTCTTGAATCTTTCAAACTTTCGAAAAAAACTTTCATTTGAATAAATTCTGCCGTTTCGCATGCACACGAGGTTTTCTGTGGCAGTTGAGAAACCCACGTTGAAGCCCTTCGATACACCTTTACCACACCTCCTTCTTTTTACCTCTTGATCTTCATTGAAACAAACCCAAAAATAATCTGGAAAGGTTAAAAACTACATATAGGCATAATATCCTTGTTGAAGATGTCCCGTTGTTTTGTCATCAGACGATGGAAATGTGACAGGGCGTGGCATAGAATTCAAATTTTTAAGATCCGAAATTTCGTGAACATTGCATGGTACAAATAAAGAAGAGCTGAGGCTGGAGATGTGATAGAACAACAAGGTCGGAATTATTTTCCGACATCCAAGCAATGAAAGCAACTTAGTAGAATGGCATGAAATGCCAATGCAATAAGAGTGAAGTGACCAGCGGCTAGCTTATAGAGATGTGAGAAGACGAAAAAGGAATGTTCCGATAATGGAAAATGAACGTCGTGGCGTGGTTTTTCTGTGGACGCTTGAGGTGACGGCAAGACTTGTTCATGAAATGAGTGAGGACAGTTGGCATGGCTGTAGTGGTCATTAGGCATGATAAAGAGACTTTGGCCTTGTGTGGCAGATAATTATAATTCACTAGCAAGAATGCTTCGATCTTTTGAGTTAAGAAACAGGTGAACTTTTCAATCGAGGCCATAAATTATTTTCATCTTCCTAAGAAAGGCTGATTGAGAAAAGCCACGATGGGTGTAAAATCAATACAGCCAGGTGGAATTTTTCTGAAGTCATCCTTATAAAAGCCAGGAATTCTTTTGACTCCAACATTTTCAAATGTTTGAAAAATTGTTAATTTTTGGAGTGAAGATTTTTTGGATTTCTTGTCATGGCGAGCACAACGTAAAATTATAAGGATGAAAGGAGCTATCTGCATGGTTTGAACACCATGAGAGCCGCCTTCGCGAAGAGCGTCAAGGTCATGGTCACGTTCGTAGTGGTGAGGCTCCGGTGACTACATTGAAACTTCTGGCTTCGCCTAACAGTGATGGCACAAGTGCTCATTG